>LUCH01002451.1:59764-85005 GCA_013368495.1 Paragonimus heterotremus
GAGCATATTTGAATTACCAGGTCACTTTATTTGGCGGGGAAGCCGTTTTAGGAGGCGACGAACGCCAGACAAATAACACATGACTGTGTGCAAACGAGGATGTGAAGTTGTCATAAACATGTTGAGTTGTGATAACTTTCCTATCTGCCATAAGACACACTGGAAATATTTGCGTAGTGATAAATTTGAGCTTAGCGGTTTTTCATAGATTTTCCGATTCTAGGGCGACCGATTTTGATGTTTACTAGAAGCGATCGAGGTAGACTTACTCAACTTTAAGACATGAATTGGTCGTCTGTAGTAGGTTCAATCGAGATTACTTACACTTAGTGTGGTACATGCCATTAGTGAGGAGATAATGACGAGAGTTTGACACATTGTCATACCCGAAGCACTGACTAAGGCTCACTGGTTAACCTAGCCATCAGGTTGTTGGCGCATGACACCAACAACCTCTGCTTGCCAGGCTGTGAAGTGTTTATAAGTACACGTCTAACATGCAGCCCAGATACAATGTGAAACCGCCGCTGTATTCGACAGAGTGGTGCAAATGAAGGTCAACAACCGGGTAAGATGCGGCTGAAACAGTCAACATCTTACATGATTGGGAACCCTTTTTGTCTATACGAAGGCCAACAGGCTGTGAACTGCAAGAGCAAACTAACAATTTTGTTTAATGCAGCTTTGATCTGTTATAATAGGCATGAACTTTGATTATGCAATAGAACTGTGGAACAATCTGACGGGAGAACTGATAACCGTTGAACTTTATCAAGTATCACAGTAAACCATCTGTTTCACTACTATACACATATATCAAAAAGAAACCTGTATTTATTAAGCTACCGTATGAAGGTAATAGGCTCCTCGATCAGATCGACCAGAAACGGAATGCGGTAATCACGTAAACACACTATGCCGCCCTCTTACGACTAATGGCCATCATACTACTTCAGCCTACAAAGGTGATCAAACCAGTACTCAACAGTTCTCATTGTTAGAACACAAAAACGGATAACTGCAAGCATTTCGTATTGACACTACAGTATCAAATTTACAATAACATTAAACAGTTTTTGAATCGAACAGTTAAGGGTGTCCGCACTTGTCAAACATCCTGATCACTGGTCACGTCTTCGATCCGGCTTGGGCATTGCGAATCTTACTACGTCATCCCAATCCAAGATTCCTGCGCTTTGCTGAGGCTGTCGCAATCAAACGATTTAAGCCGGTCTTGTGTTTTTAAACACAATGGTTTGTGAGCTTGACCGTACCCTGGACTTAGTGACCTTTCCTAATCTATCCACCCCACTCACCCCTAACTGTTTGATATAAAAAACCGTTTCATGTTATTGTAAATTTGGTAGTGAAGAATCAAAAGGAAATGCTTGCAGCTACCAGTTTTCGTGTTCAAACGGTTTTGTTCAAAATTCCCAAGAGAACGAACTAGTTTAAGTCCTCATTGTACCTATCAATTCAGGTATAGTCATAGTGCTTGGTACCCAAGAAGAACCAAAAGAAATCAGACGATTCGAATGATAGAGTACAAACCTAAGTGGTAAACAAAAACTTCGGCCTGAGACCGGTTACTTGTATCATGGATGGCTGGTCATTTAATCGGAAGCGGGTACACAACAGATACACCTAAGTGCTTCACAGTTTTGTTACATCTCTGTTTACCAAAGAAAAGGTTCAAAATGATAAACTCGAGTTCAGATGGAAAATCCTCGGGATATAGTACTCAATTTTTTCGGAATCAGTAGGCCTTAAGCTAGAATACTCTAGAAAAAAAAGCACATATTAAAGAACAGTGAGTAAACGAGGCGTGAATAAACCTCAAAATAATCGACCAACGTCATGAACATTTAAACATATGAACAAAAAATGTACACGTGGTTTTCATTAGTAAGGCGCAACAAGAGTTTACCAGTCTCTCTAAAGAAGTTCAAATAGAGGGGTAAGCATATGTCTCAGGAATTAAGTGGTGAAAATCTTCACGCAAGCAGTGGTTAGCATTGCAAAAGTTCAAGTGCTTCAGTTGCCGAGGTTCGGGTGCCATAAGAATATGCGAATTTTCGCTTGTCAGCGACAGCACATTATAAAATAGGTATACGGTCATGAGTTCTTGTGTAGAGGAAATATCGGATAGCCAATAATATGTAGTGCATGTCACTAGGGACGATGATGAACCTATGATGGCAAAGTTGTTACAAAAAACGAATTCCCGATTTAAGGTCATACACAGTTTACTCGTATAAGTGAACAGCTTCGAAAGCTTGCAAGTAAACGGCATCTTTACTTACTGTCAAATGTGCCGGATATTCAATATCAACTGACAAAAATTAGAGAAAGGAATTATGAGGAGCAATTAAGGAGGACAGTGTCTTTTTCAAAGAATGAACTGATATTTCGCTTAGCTTTTCATTTTACGATTGAGGAATATTAGGTCGAAAAGAGCCCAGCAGGAACCACGCCGGTTATCCCATTGAATCGGTATAACTCAAGAAGACAATCGAACAAATACATACGTACGGTGACGTAGACAAAAACCCAAACGGTCAGCTTGTGATGTCAGCATAAAGTGATTCAGATGAGTGGAAGAAGAAAATTCATTCTTCACGGACAACTTATGGGAAGCGAGAAAAAGCGAAAACACAAAGTGGAGAGCAAGGTTGAGCTGGCTAAAATAGGCCAAAAGAACATTCGAGGGGTAGCCAAAATAGGGTGCAACTCTTTCTAACGTGATAGTTCATAGGATACACGGTGATTTGGTCGTACTAGAGTGGTGATGTACGTTTAGAGAAAGAAACACTAAACTGTCTACACATACAGCACGCAAATATTTCTAGTGTGTCTTATGGCAGATAGGAAAGTTATCACAACTCAACATGTTTATGACAACTTCACATCCTCGTTTGCACACAGTCATGTGTTATTTGTCTGGCGTTCGTCGCCTCCGAAAACACCTTCTCCGCCAAATAAAGTGACCTGGTAATTCAAATATGCTCATCTGCTGCAGCTCCCTCTGCTCCATCGACTTTGTGTTCCCTGTCTTTTCTTCTGCATTTTTAACAATTGAGTGCTGAGAAATGAACGATCGAGCAGATGTACCAAATGACGCATGAACCGTTCACACGTCTAGCTGTGGTGTAATATTCACATTTAGCGTGTTCATTCTAATTGTCGCGTTGTCGGCGTCGAGTCATGAACACCGCCCTGTTCATTCAAGACTTCCGATTGTATATATCCTGAACTCGAAACCTGGGATGACTCTTCTTTTACAAACACTCTGCATTCTGTCTTTTCCGATTATCGAAAAAGTGATCTTTTCACGTTTCACAATTCAGGTCAACAAGACTGTCAGCTTGTGCTTTGGATACTAGACATCATTACCTGTACCTATTTCGGTGCAAGACTTTACTCCAGGAGTATAGGACAAAACTACCCAGTTTCATCACACTCGAATGTATTCCTAGACTTTGTGTTCGCTGCATGTTGACCACTTCCCAGTCAATATCGTCAATATCTCAGGTGCTTTTGTGGCCAAAAGGTTATATTTTCGGTTACAGTGTGAATAGCCATTTGTTGCGCGTTCTAGTTGATAGGTGTTCTTGTGGGCTTCCTCTTGGATCCTTGGGTCAGATGTTGGAGTTTTGAGAAATTGCTGACATGTCAGCATGTTCAAGTGATTGTGTACACATCGGCTCGAATGTAGAATCAGGCTTTACCTTTGATCATTTCTATTAGATTAGCACATTAGTTTTCCATTGATCATTTTAATGCATCTGGTTACTGTGTTATGCTTTTATTGAGAACGTTTTTTCTATGTGTATGTACATGCTAATGTGTCATTGGCTAATGACTACCTGAATTATTATATTACACCTATTTTAACTGTAAATTTAATGAAAGGATGCAAGTTAGGTCAGTTGGTGAACATATAATAACGGTGAATGTTCTCCCTCATGTTTACGTTTGAATCATACAGTAGGTGTGAAACCAACGCAATACATTCAACTTGTCTATGGCGACTGTGTCACTTAATGCTATTTGTATAAAGTGCATGATATTTCATCACTTGTTCTGATCAGATTGGCAAGCTTATGTCATGTGTGTTGGATGAAGAGGTTAAAAAGAGAACATTGTAAACCGTTGATAGGACGATGTGTATACTAGCCCCAGTGATCAGTAATGCAGTTCAGTTATGTTTACAGACAGAGGCGGCGTGCGGCAGGGATTCTCAATATCGGTTGTGTCATTTGATTCATTTATTCAACAGAAATCGGTGATCAAACCTATCAACAGTGAGAGTATAGATTTAGGTCGACGTCCATAAGAACGCTTGGGGAACTTGACGATGATCCAATCGGTCAACTTAGAGAGGGAGAATTGCTGTTAAGTACAAAGTGTACTTTTGGAGGTATGATGAAGCCACGGGTAGGAATTGAAGGTGTACAATACAAATGAGCATCAAACGATCATAGAAAACTCACCCGACAATACGTTCCGCCCGTGCTTGAGCCTGCCGAAGACGTTCCTGGTTGGCGTCCGCCTGGATTAGAGGAACAGGCAGATTGAGAGAAAATTTTAAAAGCAGACAGGTTTAGCCAAACGGAAACTAGTTTGATCTTTAACCTGAGACAATCACTATGACATACTCATAGTATTAGGGAAATGTACGAGATCGACGGATAACGTCATCGGCGAAAACACGCGCTGCAGCGATTATGTGAGTAGGGTTAAGTAATTAGGGCAGTGATGTTCCACATCAGACAAGACATGCAACAATCAACCAGTAAAACGAACTGAGGCGATCAAGGCCTTTATAATAATTGGTGTGATTGTTTTGGTCGGATCAAACACGACGACAAGTGATCAAGAAGGCTATAAGTATAAGTGATAACTACGCAAAGGTTTGGTGCCACTATTTTTAAGCAGTATTAAGAGTACAAATCTCAAATGGCTTGATGTCATTTAAAAGAACCGTATGGCGTCACAAACAATGATAACGTCGTAGGAGGCTCAACGACGCTGATCATGACACCTACAGAGTAGTCTTCAATCAAACTATCTCGAACGTTGTGCCATATGTGTGGGAAACCCAAAACACTCAACTCTCCACAGTTTACCCGGCCACATCATAACAAACAGTTAATTAATGCAACCTCCCGTTCTGTTAGTGTCATACTATGTGATCCCCGAAACACTCGGAGAGGTAAGCATCAATGCCGTATGAAAATTCCGTTGAAAACTTGCCGATTAATGTAGTACACCAGCTACTCGAAGAAAAAAGTGTCGGAACTCGCAACCAACAGATTTTCGTTTTGAGACGGCTGACCCCAGTGATCATTAAAGAGTCGTTGGTCATACACACTGTTAGTTAGTGGAAGCGATGACGCAATAAACGATGATAGGATTTATAGGCCAGAAGCCAACTCTGTCCGTGGTAAGACACGTCACGAAAACAGGTTGCGTTAATGATCCTGTCCAATCGTACGGCTTGTTGCTGCACTATCCGAATCCCCAATCACTCACGTTTCTTGAAGCGATCTCAACTAGTAAGCATTGCTTGCATGTGTATAAGTTGTTGACTCAGACACTTTGTTGGCCTCGAAACTGTCAGCACTCCCTCGTGTAATATAAAGCGAAATCACACCATTTTTCACCGTAGCTGCCACACGTATACTGTGTGCCCAATGTGCATTGTTAGCAACAGTCGGTCCAAACCACATTTCCACTATCTGTTCTGACTGACGAATCAAAACAGACAAGATGATAGTCGTAATATACAAATCAGAAAGTAAGCAAAAACATAAAAGGGAATAACGTAAACGCTGAAGGGTTGAAGCGCATTTCATTTGGATTGACTCTAGCATCGTTGAAACTGTCCATCACAGTCGAAAATTCGATAAATCGAAAAAGATAAACTAGCAATTAACAAACATGACGAAGCTATTCGTGAACACTGACACAATTTCTAGTCCATACGGTGTATCGATCAGACAGCTGATAAAAAGCAATCAGTGGTGGAGTAAGCGAACAATCGTGATCGATTGTAGCATAGAAATAAGAACACAAGGGGCAACAACGACGTGCGCGTTCAGTACACGTGTAAGCATGAGCACATTTATGTAAGCATGTTAGAATGTACCTTGTGATCGATTCGTTCCAATATTTCGTTGTGTGTCCGAATCTCCTGATTCATATCAGTTGCCATAACCCGTAGATCACCCACCATATGGGAAACTTCTTGCAGATTAGTTTCCATTTCATCCTCCCTAGCATCATTTGTGATACTGTGTAGACGATATCAGAGAGAGAAAAGGCCACAAAACAGGTCACGATTGTTGTCCAGGTGCAAAGTTAAAATAAATTCAGAGATTAAGTTCAAAATAATAGACAAAAAACTAAAAACACTACCAAGAATTAGTCGTTCCACTAGTGGAAAACAAATAAAACTATCGACAGTGGTTAACTTCCAATCGTTTTTCAGGCTTGATGAAGACGATCGGACAACAGTAGTTGGGCTCGTGCGCACGTTCAATGACTATTTCAAAATCCAAAGGCCAAATCAAATTTTCATTATGCAACACTTGATTCACACGCACAAAAAATGGTATATCAAGAATTCAACATGGGCTATTTCGAATTATTGGTCCAATCAGCTAAGTGAGAAAATGACTCATTGTTTTATGTGACCCACCGACGTAAGGATTCCGAAGCAGGATATAACCGCTCATTATGAATACACCGTGCTGATTTTCAAGCCCTCTATCCATTCAGTTTGTGTGCACTGTTCAGACTATCACATAAAATGCTTGCCTGATGATATACGCACTCGATCAAATTTGAATGACGTATATACGTGCAATTAAGATCGAATTCATGATGAAAACCTGTTGTATTTTTCTCTATAATCAGCAACCACATTAATCAAAACATCAGTAATTGAGCACAATGTACTCACTGAATGCCATGTTAGTCACATAGGATTCAAGTCTAAAAACAGTATGGGTCTTTGAGGAATTTTGCCATTACAATTAACAGTGATAGCAAGCACGTGACTGCACCGATTGACCTATCTCTATATCAGTGAGACGCGCGTAAATAGATGTATATGCAACCATCCACATTTATACACACAGAAGAAACGATCGCCGCATTGTTCCAGCCATAAGAATGCTGGTTCCAACATAAAATGAACGAAACCTATTCATCGACTGCCAAATGACCCAATTGTGACAAAAACCCGTAAACGTAAATCCATCAGTCAGACTGATCGATTGTCATTAACGGCCATTAAGAAAAAGATCACAAAATCATTTACGGCCAAACTTTGAAAAATAGATCCCATTAAATCACAACTTCTAATCGTCCTCACTGTCTCTTATTGACAGTAAAAACTGTAGACTGGGTCTCATTTTCATTAGGGTTACAAACACGACATTGTAGAAATAACGACGATCACACATAAGCTCATTCATACACAAGAGTGCCAGAACTTGCTGAAGACGATCTCCAATAAGACAATCTAGTGTAAAGTGGATGAGGCTTGTATACTGCCCCGGTCAGTTTGATCGGCGGGCTACCACTGACCAGACAACTGTGGAAAACTTTTATTTTCAGACATTAAACTCCTTTCTCTATGAGGATCAGATAAATTTACAGAGAGAGCAATCCGGGAATCCCGAAACAGAAGGAATGCGCGGAGATTTGCTGAAGTACGATAGCTTTGTTTTGGGAAATTGTCTAGCCCAATTGATTAACTTCGTCTTGTAAAAAGGAAATAGTGCCACCGGAATTAACTGTCCCTGTGCATAATGATAAGAGCGGTGAAAAACAAAAGGGCAATAATCAAGACGCATGTATGCTGAGCTGTGATGGAAAGATGCGGACTCGAATCTTGCTCAATCGATATAGTGCCGATATATCACACAGGCAAATGAAGCTGAGGAGTGAAATGAAAACTTCATAAAGCACGATCGACGTGATAGCCGCCAGTAATTAAATTCATAAGTGTGAAAAACGTAACCAGCCCACCATCTTTCTGGACTTCCTCAAAGCGCTCGAGTCAGTGAAACATGAGTATGTCTCGTAAGCACATGTGACAGTACGAAAGCGAAGGCACAACAGTACTGAATGATCTTCGATGATTCTGGTACTGCCACTGGCATGAAACAAGACAGTGCAGAAGCTCCAACTTTGGTTATCATGTATTTCAGTGCTGTACTCGAAATAACTCTAGGCAACATGAAGTTCACCTGATATACCAAATGGAAGGTATCACTGTACGAAAGTACTGTAGAATGTTTTTTTTTATACAAAATTTACATCAGGTCTTGCGCAAATGGTGTCTAGTATAAGAGAATGAACCTTATGAGGAAGGGTTCCCGTAGAGGAGGGGCACTGCGTACATTCTATTATTTTATTCAACACGGTTATGCCAACGTGCGATGCATCACTTTGATAACAAAACACAGTAATATGTAATTAGTTCAAAACAACAACATTGTATCTCTGTCAATCCCATTGTAATAATGTTCAATCCGCTTGCACTCTTTATGGTAATTATTAAACCGCACATTATCGAAAAGTATATTTAATAAACCACGCAAAATATTGTACACGTTGAGCAGTAATAAATTGGTCAGTACTCAAAATAATGTAGCCTAATGTAATCGAAAACAAATGTTTGTTTGACTGGACTAAGTCGGTTTTGTCGTTAGTTCAATTAAATTCGGCGTTTTCATGTGACTAGGTGATAAGAAACATTTAGGTATTACCATTTAGAATAAACAAACCATTTGTAATTTTAGATGAGACCCAATTGTGAAAAGTCAGAGCTTCGGCTGGATTCGAACCAGTGACAGAAACACCATGTCTCAACGCAGCAAGCACTCTACCAGCTGAGCTACGAATCCACGCCGGGAACTCGGAAATTTCACATTTGGACTTGGTTACCTACCTGTCCCACTGTATAATATGGAATCCACCAAAGGATCCAGGGGATCGACTGCCCCGACAGGATTTCTCGTACAGTCCACGCTGGAATCCACCAACGACACTGCTGGGCATAGGAGTTGTAGTACTAATAAGTAGTTTGATATATTTATGATTTTAGAAGGGCTTCGGGTGGGTCTGAACCAGCGACAGAAACACCACTCTACTTGAAATTTGTCGGGTAGCGACAAGTGAACAATATTTTATCTGCACTAAACGACGTTCCAGAACTTATGAAATGCCCAGTATATATGGGCCTCTCAAAGCAGAAAGTCGGTTCAATTAACTGGAATTGCATAGACAAGTTGAAGCAAACAATCGAGGGTGTTCGGTTCATATCAGACAACAGGTCATTGAACGGAAACTTCCTTCCTCACCATTGCACGCAGTTCTGACGTTAACAAATGCAAACTGTTGTGTCGCATTGTGTCAGCCTACGGAAATCTGACTGTTGACTTGATGAGGAGTCTTGTGATTTTTGACATGTAGGCTGACACAAAGAAGATCGGAGAGTATTCGAAACAAGAGGATAAGTAGCCTAGCCTATTGCGAACAACACAGATACGTCTGATTCAAAAAGGTGACAACTGACACTCGGAGAATAGAGATTAACGGGCACGTCAACCAACGCTAGATGAAATTACACATTCACATATTGTTAGAACTAGGCCATACTTGCTAGTGAATACTGAGGGGTATTTGCTCTGCAATAGTTTGCAACACACTTACCGTGTAATGTACTGTCCTTGGCCGGGAATTCCCATCTGGGGTTGACTGGTGGGTTGAGTGTTGAACTGCTGCGGCTGTCGTTGAGATGTTTGCATGGAGGGCGCAACCATAGATTGGTTGTTTGAATGAGACTGCTTGAACAACTTGTCTGATGCAGGTTTTTTGGATCTGAACAGAAAAATGCAAAAAATAATCGTGGTAACAGATCGAGGGTTCGATGACTAAACAAGAAAAGCCGAATGCAACCAACTAAGCAGGACAACTTTCAGGAGAAATAGAAATACGGAAAACAGTCACACCTCAAAAGTACGTCTGACATACGAATGTGGATATCGGGCCGATTATTTGATACTTGAAACGTCGCGTTGTCACTTGACGGGCACGAGTTTGAGAATGAACAGTAAAAGAAACCTTTAACAAACAAACGAGTGCGCACAAGGAGTCTTAACTCACTCGGCGCACAATGCGCTCGGATACGAACGCCAGGTTACTGGGATTAAGGTAAATGCGGGTGGACTACAGGCAACGATGACCGAACGTAACGTACAATTCGTCTACGTTTCAGACAACTAGGATGTACCTATCAAACACACGTATGTGGATACTTCGTACATTTACAATCTTTTACATCTGAATACTATGTTGAGAATACAAAGTTTTCTAGAAGAATTTATTTCATACGTTCCTTTCAATTGAGAGCATATAACATGAAAATAAAACAAGTGAACAATTGACCGATGAAAAAAAAATAATTGCCCGTGCCTTTTTTTTTAACTCACTTCACCGTGGCTAGGAAAACCAGGACATGTTTGACGTGACTGACAAGTATTCTTGGGTGCACAGCGGAGATTTGAGATGGGTGATTAACAGTCTCCAATCTAAGCGGTTTAGGGCATTTACACATTGTGTTCGCACGAACCAGCAGTCACTTTTGCTGATCAGCGATTAATGCAGCACGTCTTTAACTTATCGGTGCACAACTGTGATCTGGCAGACTCGTTAATTAGCGCAGGCAATTTAGCATCTACTCTCGGGCTTGTTTCTTCAACCAGCTGTCTGACCTACCATCGTACAGGCACCGCAGCTGCACGCGAACATACAGACACAATGACTAGTCGGGAGAATAAGCTGACGACAAGAGCACGCTTCTGGTGCGCTTAATGGGCGGGACCATAAGTCTAAGTTAATCTAACATCAAGATTGCGTTTTAACCTATTTATGGCAATCCAATGAACAGCGTCCTTTCCCATACAGAATTGTGGGCCTTTTGCCGGAGGTGCCGTTGGACATGAAGCTCCATAAACGTGTCAGAATTGTAGTCTGCGAGGATCACATCATTCAGTAATTACAATTATTCGCCTAAGGTTCCCAGGTTTGCAACACAGTGTTCAAACCAGAGGACACTTGTGTGCATCCGTGAGAAGCTGAGGAACTTGGGATACTGTCCGGTCCACGTGGGTTTCCGATACACCACAAGTTTCCGAGATTCATCCACCTATCGACTCATTAGTACACCAAGAAAGGCTAGTTACTGTTCTCATGCCAATATGCGAAACGAATACTGGGGTGCAGCGAGTTAGTCTCACGCAAGAGACTACCAAGTGTATCCTGTCACTTGGTAGCTACCAGAATTTCATCTGTATATCACTTGTAAACGGCAACCTGGTCGATCAATTCTGCGACTTCTCGTTTCAATTTCGTCATAAAATATTCGCTTGCAATAGGCCCAGCAGACTTCTAATGGGGTCTGTCGACTTGCTTAAAACCATCACCATCGAAAAGAAACCTAAGACTTCGGGTTAGGTATATATGCCGGAGATGGATGCGCCAAAATTAACTCACATACAAAGTCAACGATTCTAATCACGACAGCATTGGTCAAACAGTGGCTAAACGTCAAACGAACGATTTTTTGCGTGAAATAATCCGTTGCTTCAGGACTTGCAATCACATGTAAGTGTTCTACAGACATGCGTTGCTCAATGGTGTCAAGATGTCTACCAGCTACTCGCTAAACTGATAATATGGAGAATTTGTGACAGCAAGGATCGGTCAAATAGGTCATTAGAGAGCCACACAGTTGTGGAGTCCTTGGAAGTACCATACAACGTACCGTTTGCAACTCACATATGGTTCTCGAACAACAGCACATCATCTGGTTGTGCATAGATTTTGAACTCCCAAATGTCCGGAAACACCGCGGTTAATGTAGCTAAATAGTAAACACCAAATATGGAGCCGATAGCCTCATCACTACTAACAACCATTCCTGTTGCGTCGACAAGGCTGTAGTGACAATTCAGTCGAGGCGGTCAGGTGGTAACCTACGAAAGGTTTGCATGCCAAGCTAAGTGAGGCTTATAGGTGCTGACTGTCAAGTTGGTGAATTCGTGACGATCCATCCACATGGTTGGTTGGTGACGATTTTGGACATAGTTGTGTGACACAGTTAATGACTAGCCTGTATTAGTAAAACGGTTAACACTCTTACTTTTTCCTGTTCTTCATGATATCCATTATTTATTTTAACTATGTATCATCTGGCAGGTTTCCATTTGTTTATTACTTTTGTGGAACACAATCGTGATCAAAGACTGCTCGACCCATTGCATCCTCGGTGGGGCTCAACGTGGGATACATATATATACATGTATTCTCAGTCAGTTTCTTTAGACTATTTCTGTGCAGAAGCTTTCTAATTATATAGCCCATATTTAAGATAAAACGAAGATTCATGAACCGTCAAGACATATTCCGAGTGACTCGACGGTCGGTAGAAATCGAACCAACACAGTTCGACCAACAGTTATATTTTGAGACACCACTTTCTCACCCCAGATATGCAGTTGGAGGTTAGGATTTACCCAACATAACGTGTTCCTGTGCAACAGTGACATGGGTCGCAAATGCCTTTCTCGGAGGATACATGGACATCACCCCGCATGGCTGACCAAGAGTAGTTGAATCCATTTCAAGCGCCATTTTGGGGCACCCAGCTAACACGGGGGTATCTAGTCTCGCCGAAACTGCCGTTCCAATCCATTTACCGTTTGCCGTGTTACCCAGGATTAAAGGTTGTATTGTGGCTACCGCAAAGGTGATCAGAATTACATTAGGCAGTCCAGAACCTTATGCCCGAAAAAATTTGTGGAAACTCAACGGCTGCCCAGATAGCGGGTTAACTAATCGACACCTCTGAAGACCAACGGGGACTTCTAACAATATTCCCGCTCAAAAAATGCTCAACAAATTGCGTGACAAATTGCTTTTGATTTTGTTCACTTGTGATGGTCAATACAGCAAAAAATAACGGAATATATGCGTTAGTCAAAATACCTTTTAATTCTGACGAAATCGTGGAGCTATTCGAAACAACTGGAAAATGTCACACAGAGAGCAATTTGTTCTAAGTCCAATGCGTTCAAAACGCTCGCCAGACTTAAATAGCAAAATATACTAGGAATAACTCGACTTTAAACCAAATCACGATAAGCGTCAATACAACGTCAGTGTTATTCTCAATAAACTGTTAAGAGGGTGTACTTTTTGGACCCAAGAGCCTCTTTAAGACGAGTGCACGTTAAATTCATCAATGCCGTCTTCACCGCAGATGAAGTTCGACAAACCTGCTATCTTGTCAAACTCGTTTTACATCTCCCTTTAGATACAAAATGTACGCCTATGGGCTGATCTCAAAATTAAGTGACAATTGAACAAGAGAATCAGATTGTATCATCACCTCCAAGTAAGCGGTGGACGAAATTCTGAAAGGGGTATTCGAACACACCGATAATATCGACGTTGAGCTATTGTCGAGTGACAAACAAACAAATGTCAAGTATGCAGACGGTAGCGCCTCATACAGTTCCTAGGTAAACAACAAACATGGCATGATAGAGGTGACATGGAGAGACTATACATCAGATCCTCAGAGTGAGAGTTGCTAGTACAAACACGGGCAGCTTCAAACCTTACGTACATTTCGGTAGGTAGGCCGAGTGGAATAGCTGAACACTTTATCTGTCTCAGGTCGTCGATATGAAACACTGCTGATGACACAAAGATGAGAGTACGAAAAGTAATCGGTGTAACAAAATCTTTTTCTGGGTTATGGCGTTGCGAAGACATTGAAGCGTCGAACACAATGAAAGTTAAGAATGCGCTGATCGGAAACGCTAGGGACATAACGGCCAATATGCATAATACTGTTGAGAACTTTCCATTCGAAAAAAACTGATCCGGGAGTTGGCCGAAAACAGTAAGACGTGTTGATGGAATGTAACAACACAAAAGTTAAACGACAAGAAATTAACCGGTAAGTAATAGTTGAGCTTAGATATTTGTAACCTAACTAATAACACTCTTCCCGGTCCAAGGCAAACCAAAGGCAGCCAAGCTATCTTAAGTGACTTCCGTATCAAACGGCAAGTCAGTAAGGGCAGACCGGGTCCATGCAGTTGAGTAAACCGATCAGACGGATACTGGCGCCAATCGATAATCACATTTCGCATATTTGAGAATGAAACTTTGTCTTCCGATGCCGATGGTATGTTGGTGGGTTTTGATGCGCTTGAAGCAAGCTAGGTACCACATAGTAAGGTTAGAAATGAGATAACCATAAGGATGGAAAACTCAATTACGTTTGATTTTATGTGAACCTATGGAAGGCGGTCAGAGGCCTGTCGCATTCGCTGCGAAGGGCAGCATCGGGTTAACAACAACAGCTAACATAATTCAAATGTAGGAAAATCGAGATTGAACACGCTCATCATCATCATCATCAACATAACAGTCATGCGCTTGACCAAACAGTACTGTGGCTTGGGCGCCGCTCAATTCAACAGTGACGTGGAATATCCTAGAAGAAAACATTAATAAGTTGAAAAATTATTAAAACAAGACTAAGTTAAAAAAAAAATAGAAATGATACGGATACAGGTACACCATTGACTGCGACACACGATCACCTCGGAGAGCATCACTAACCAGCGGTTTGAGTGAACACGAGGACCCCATCCAGGCAGGCGACACCTACCCACTCTGCTCAGTGGACCAGTCAGGGTATTCATATTTCGTGACCACACTGTTGCTTGACCACCATGTGGATTCACCCAACTGTTGTTGGTCTCAGTATATAAAGCCCGGTACGGTAAACGATCAGATGACATACGGAGTACGTGACTCAAACATCGTAAGCTGTGCACCGCAAGTAGTTGATTAGTTGGTCACGCATTTCGAGCGTTCCGCAATACGCATCGGCGAACTGCCACATCGCTCACACGATCAGTCCACTTAATGTGGGCTAATTGGCAGAGATAACGATGGTTAAACACCGCAAGCGCGTTGACGTCCTCCTTACGAACAGGCCACGTTTCCGAACCATACAGCAAAAGGAACGCACACGGGCATTATATACTCTTCCTTTCAGCGACAACCGGAAGTCTTTCCGACGCCACAGATAACGCAGTTTGGCAAAGACAACGCGTGCCTTTGCAATCCTCGCTGATATCTCATCAGCAATATTACAGGCTGACGAGATGGTGCTACCCAAATATGTGAAACTGTTCACAGTCTCAAGCGAATTACCTGCAATGAAGAAAGTAGGAGTGGAAATGCCCCAGTCTTGAAGCAACACTTTGCACTTTGAAGGTGCAAAGCGCATTCCATACAAACCAGCTCGGTAGCCCAACCTGTCCAGCATGGTCTGCATGTTTTCAGCAGAGGGGCTAAGTAAAACAATGTCGTCTGCATACTCCAGATCGGTCAGTCTAGCACCAGGAAGAAATTCAACTCCAAGCTCACTGTAATCTCGAAGTGCACCCTCCAGAATGTTGTCGATGACAAAATTGAACAGGAAGGGATAAATCGGACACCTCTGACGAACACCACTAGAAGTGATGAACGCCCGAGACAGTTGTCCATAAACTCTCACCCTGCTTACAGAGTGAGCATACAATGATCTCAATAGATTCACGTATTTCTCTGGTACTCCCTTGCGAAGGAGACAGCTCCAGAGAACGTTACGAGCAACTGAATCGAAAACAGCCTTTAGATCCAAAAAGACCACGACTGTCGGCTGTCTGTAACAGTGCCGATGTTCCAAGATCCGTTTCAAGGTAAAAATATGATCAACGCACCCCCGACCGGATCGAAATCCTGTCTGTTCTTCACGTGTCTGACTTTCTCTGGTCTTAGTGGGCCGACGTAGAATGAGGCCAGTGAGTAACTTCGACGCAATTGACATCAAACTGATGCCTCTGTGGTTGTCACATAGATTTCGGGCCCCCTTTTTGAAAACGGGAATGACTATTGATAAGCACCAATCACAAGGCATCTCTTCAGTCTCCAAAATCGTCTGGAGTGGTTTTGTCAGTTCTGATATTGAACTCTCGCCGACATCCTTGAAAAGAGAGGGAGGGAGGAGATCTGGACCAGGAGCCTTATTACGCTTCAATAACTTGAGCTCCATGACCACTTCTGCTTCCGACGGAGGACCATCAGGAATGCAGTAACTGACCGATCGCGTCCCGTCGTCCTCAAGATCTGGTTGAGACCAGCTGAACTGTTCTTCAAAATGATCAGCCCACCTGCGAAGTCGGCGCGATTGATTAGTGATAAGTGGACCTGTTTTTTAACATATGGTTTCACTTACACCGACTCGACGGCCAGTACAACCACTGATCTGGGATAAAAGCCTTCTGTTACTCCCAGATAAAAAGGCTTTTTCTATCTCTTTCGATTGTTCGACCAAGTAGTGCTCATGCTTTTTGCGCAAATTTTTAGTCAGCTTGCGTTTGAGTTCTCGACATCTTTGACTAGTAAATACAAGTTAGTACACCGTTGATTCAAAAACGATAAAAACGATACCCCCTGGAAGGTTAGTATACAAAGGTCTTCGTCAGCGTCCAATTGTTGCTGATTACTGCATCGTGCAACAGAACAGACTGACAGCTAGTTTACTTGATGAAGTGTTCTGAAGAGTTAGAATCGAATACGATGAAGGAAGTTTTAGCAACATGTCCTCTGGAGAGTATGAAATATTCGCTTTACACTTTAAGGCAGAGTGGTATCGGTTAGCGTTAGACCTACCGTCAGAATGACGTAAAGAAGGACTGTCACTTAAAAAGAGACTGAAATCACTGAAGAGATACTATCCAGTAAATCAGCTAATTTTGCTGGCTTTCGCAATCTGCTGTGACTGTTTGTTGACAGGATGTTGATTTGCTGAAGTTTGCTGATCATGACCTTATGGCAATTTGCTGATTTGTTGGAACCTGTGATTGTTCATAATCTAGTATCAACCGACCTTGCAGCTCCCTTCACAATTTACAACATCATCTCTCCTTCAATTCTTCTGTCCTGAATCCCAATCCATAATATTAACATATACAATCTAAATACGGAGTGACCATTGTGGCGCTTGCGTAGCACAACATATATATAATTAGATGAGAAATCATTTATAGTTAACCACTGTTTGGTAAAACATAAGCGGCATTGTTGGAGAGGCGGGAACTACGTGAACCAGAGTGGGAAGTGCAGCTGCACAGCGAGGGTCCACACGCACCATCGGATATAAGTAGGACAAATACGATTGTTAAGCCTAATTAGCCATCAGGCCGCAGTTTATTGTAAACGAGGGGGTGGATACAGTGCTTCGAAACTTCTGAGTCAGAGGATGGCAGATCTGAGCGCGTTCTAGTACACAATGTGTTCTTCGGCCCTGTCAACAAAGGCAGACTTATGCTCGTCAAACTAACTTTCAACTTGATCAAGGCCAAATTAATCACAGCGTTACATTGTGACAACCACTATAGTAAAAAATCCGGATTCTTGGACAAACAACCATGAACTGGTTTTCGGAATGAAAGGTAACCTTGACCGGGGCACTTTGTTATTACCTAGAACTGATGTGATAATGTAAATCTTATCAGTATTCACTATCAACAATAAGCTCATAACAAATCGTACAAACAGCTGGCCTGCAGGATAGCTGAATATCACCGCGTTACAGGAACTCAGATATACTATTAGAAGTAACAGTGGCAAGAAACCAACAAGTTTTTCAGATATCAGTTCTTTTTCACCTCAAGCTTGCGTGTCTCCGTGCAAGCGACTTATCCAACTCTACTGAAATCGGAGTACACTCATCAAAAATATGATTCAACATGCTCGATCAATAAAACAAGCTGACCGCACCAACTGAATAATTATCCAAACTCCAGCAGTGACAATAGTTGCAACACGTACATGTACACTAAATGTTCCATTACTCTAAACACTGTTCTGGTCACGCCCTGTTTCTCAAGGTACTAAAAACAGAATGCATACTCAAATAAATTAAGGCTCCTAAACACGGTCACCTATTTGACAGACTAATTATTAATACTTGTCTGTTGTTTCGTCGCATTTTTAGTGATTCATCTGTACACGATTGATCCAGTTCTCGCTGGCTTTATGTGAATCCTATTTTCAACAAGTGTGACAATGTGTCGGCATGACAAAACATGTCCAACAACGCTGCATTTTTCCAAAAATCGCTAGGCCGAAACGAACGTATCGGAACATCCAATTCTGCATGAGTTCGTCAGGAGGCCAAATCAGTTGTTCTAACACGTAGCCGCAGAAAAATGTGTTGAGCATAGGGATTGCGGAATGGGTACGGAACAAGCAAACACGGACAACTGAACTGCCTGACGCTTGACGACTTAAAGCAGCGAAGTGAAAGCTTTCTTGAACAGACTTTCTGCGACGAAAAAGAAGTCGGGTTGTATGACTTGCAGTTGATATCGGTGATGTTACAGCGGCATATAACTATCATCTTCTTCAAGGTGAATGCTAATTTATCGATGGTAGTACTATACACTTTTTTATGGCCTGGGTTAGAATAGAGGCACCGATGAACGGTCGGAGTATGAAAATGGTCCTAGAAATAGCTGACAATAGACGGTAATATTCCAACAAACACAGGCGTGAACTGTGTCACTACCACGTCCAAGTTGGTCATCACATTAACCTAAAGACTGCCTTCGACTTGGTTGCTTGTAACGAATTATGGAACTGCCTAGTTAGAAAAACAGACGCAGATAAATATGTGGAATCGGTAAGATCACTGCTTACCTTCATTGTAAGTAGAGGCGGGGGTCTGTAGCCAACTGTTTCAAGTGATCATCATTTCTAGTGGAGTTTGTCAAGAATGTACGTTCCCACTTTTCCCGAATAACTTTGTAATACATGGGCATTCTGGATGAGCCAGGCGACTTCAACCAACTAACGGTGGACTTTGCTGTCAACCGTAAATCGATCAACATGAAATACATAGGCACCCTGTCAAAGACCGGACGACAGCGCTGATACATATATTGTGCTTCACACCTTCAGAGCGCAAAATTAATTTTGATAATGAGACGTTCTTTAAGAAACACAATCGGCTTGAGGTCGATAACTGTTTCATACACAAAGATTGCACTTGACTGCTAACGTCCAATAACCCACAGAACATATTACTGACAGCTGCTGTCATGTGACGTCAAAAAAGACCGTTCAGTTGTCGTTGAGAAGAAGAGTATATTAGGCCCGCATGCACCCAACTGTGATGTATGGTTCATAACCCCAATGTGGATGAAGTTACTGCGCTGGACCATCGTCGTCTTTCTAAGATGACCCGCATCAAATGGGGTGGTTGGACTATCAACCAAAGAAACGTAGTACCACGTATTCACCTCTGTAATCACCCTCAAGCGCCATGGTTTTCACATAGTCATTAAGGAGAAATTCCTGTCCACTGTTTTCTCGTGGAGATAAGTAAGGAGATGAAGATGAATACCCAAGGGAATAAACACGGTTTATTTGAGGGGGGAGGTTGACGAGCGCTGGTTGCAAGTCAGTAGAAAGAATCTCGCTGACTATCAGTTTTATCTTGGAGGTAGATGAACCACGTGGTGACTCTCTGCTCGAATGGAATCACAAGATGCATTGAGCAATTCGGACAGTGTATGTACCGAGGTATTTTCCACTGGCTTAGCAAACAGAGAAAAGAGCAAGAACTATCTGATCGGCGATGAACTTATTTAACCTGATGGATCAAGGTGATCACATAGATCTTCTACCTAAAATATTCCAACAGCCTAATTGTTTGCATTGTGACCTTACATACAATGAAAGTGGCACCTTGGAAGTCAGGATTCCACCTGAATATTGGGGGGCGCTGTGGCGTATCGTACTGTTTTGCAGGTCAAGTTGGTGGATCAAAGGCTCCTGGTAAAGTTTACTAGTAAAACTTATGTTTTGGCCTGGGCAACAAGGCATTCTGCGTGAGCAATATATAGTCTTATAACATAAGGAATTGAATTGGACATTATTTTATGCGCCCTCTGATCGCAGTGTTGGCGGCCAGTGACGCCCTATAAACTGCTAGTTACTTGTCCATTCTCCCGTAACGGTCTCAAGATACCCACAAACTTATTGGGCATGCCTCGTAATTACTATGGTGACACGGCAAACAACGAAGTGATATCGCACTATGGGCAGCGTAAGATACTACTTACTCCCCAGAACGTGAGTTGGGTTTACAATCTTCATTTTAGAGGAGACCCAGTTGTGACAAGTCGCGGCTCGGTTGGAGTGCAGTCAGCGAAGTGAACAACATGCCAAAAAGTGACAAGCACGCTACCAGCTGAGCTACAAAGGCACGTAAGAAACTCTGAATTTTTGCACTTGGACTTAGTTACCCACCCGTACCAATGTTTCATATGGAACCTAGTAAACAATCTAGGGAATCGGCTGCCCCAGCAAGATTTCGCAAGCAATAAAAGTCTACCAATGAAATGTCCGGATTCCACGCGTTACTTCGTGGCAACATCTGAGCATGGTGTTTCTGTCGTTGGCTCGAATTCAACCGAAGCCCTAATTTTTTTACAGTTGGGTTTCTCCTAAATTATCAAATCATCATCATCAACATAACAGCCATGAGCCTGACCAAAAGGTACTGTGGCTCGGGCCGCCGCTCACCTCAACAGTGACGTGGGATATTCTAGAGGAAAACGCCACTAAGAAGTTGGAAAATTATTAAAACGAGTCTGAGCGGAAGAACTAGAAATGGTATGGATACAGGTACGCCATTGACTGCGACACACCGTCATCTCGGATGGCGTCTCCAACCAATGGTTTGAGGGATCATGAGGACACCATCCAAGCAGGCGACACCTACCCACTCTGCTCAGTGGACCAGTCAGGGTATTCATATTTCATGACCACACTGTTGCTTGACCACCATTCGGTTTCACCCAACTGTTGTTGATCTCAGCATATAATGCCCGGTACGGTGAACAATCGGATGGCATACGGAGTACGTGGCCCAACCATCGCAAACTGTGAACCGTAATTAGTTGACCAATTGATCGCGCATCCCGAGCATTCCGGAATACGCGCCGGCGAACGGCCACGTTGCTCATGCGATCAGTCCACCTAATGTGAGCTAATTGGCGGAGACAACGATGGTCAACCACAGCAAGCGCGTTGACGTCCTTCTTACGAACAGGCCACGTTTCCGAACCATACAGCAAAATGGAACGCACACAGGTATTATATACCCTTCCTTTCAGCGACAACCGGACGTCTTTTCGACGCCACAGATGATGCAGTTTGGCAAAGGGAACGCTTGCCTTTGCTATCTTCGCTGATGTCTCATCAGCAATATTAGAGACTGACGAGATAGTGATACCCAACTATGTGGAACTGTCCACAGTCTCAAGCGGATTACCTGCAATGAAGAAAGTAGGAGTGGAAATGCCTCAGTCTTGAAGCAACATTTTGCACTTTGATGGTGTAAAGCGTATTAATAACCTATGGTGTGTGTATACATATAGGCCAACGAGCCGTGATTGCACGCCAGCTGAAGTCTCTCGCCATCGATGCTTGCCGGATTGGCCACGGATGTTCAAGATTCTAGAGCGATGCTACCCCTCCAAACTCCTGTCGAATTACGAGTGTATACTTCTTGCTATTCTGAAGACCTCATAGCACATCATTAGTTCAACCGGTGCTGTGTTCGCACTGAGCGCAAATACGGAAAAAGCGCTGCCTGGGTGAATCACCTTCAACGGCAGGTTTGTGTCACCGGTGCGGAAAGCTCTAGAGAGCGCTGAGACCTTGCTGAAAGCAGCATCTCAACAAAGCCGGCGAAACGAATCGCGCAGCATCGTTAGATCCTGGTTGAGGAGTGTCATCATCTTCGATATTGTAAAAACCCACGGATAAAATCGAACATCAGCTGTCTAAAGTAAAATTGGGACATTTCGGTCTATATTTCCTAAGGCACACTTAGTGTCGCATGGATGGTTCTGTATTATACCAATTAGCGAATCAAATTGTACGATCGAATGCCTGTACGTTTCAGCTCTATCCGAAACGTATTCCTCCGTTCGCTTGTTGTTGCCCACGAAACCTGATTAGTTTCAAAGACACGAGTGTCACATATCGCCACCACGTCTGGTTCGACCTCCAAAGCGTCCGCGTTGAATGGTAATTGCCCGTCAAACAAAGTCAGCGTCCGTGGTTAAGATTTTGACATGTTCCCAACAAAAGTTGATGCTCACGTTATTTTTTTTCGTGGAAGCATGCTGTACGATTGAGTGTGTAACTGTGCCAGGGACGATCCAATAACACTTGAAACAAATGATCTGGATGAGCTGTTGGAAAATCGGTTATAATCGACTATGAACATAAGAGAATGAAAATGCCCCCATATACTACATTCAAGCCTTAGAGTATGTGGATGACATTATTTGAACCCCTGATGTATGGCAGCAGATCAAAGCATGAAGGGAATATTAATCCTCTTGATACGCCAATGTTGTATATACATGCAAAACGCAAGGTGTTCTCATAACACTAACAGCATCCTTCGTCTGAACTCATCGTTATGGACGAGCCGTTGAAACTGATCAAGAAGTTCAACCTTGTGAGTCCAGTCAAACGGTGGAACACACGGGCTGCACAGCTAAGATAAGAATGGCGTCAGCATGACCTGACTCTTCCGCTGAAGTGCCGATTGCATGGTGCGACTATTAGACCAGTCACTGAATATGGCCTCAAAGTCCGATCAGATCGCTTGAGATGATTGCATGAGTGATGCAACAGGTAACCAGTACGAATTTATGAGAATCCCATAGGTGTGGTCATTTGGTTCGACTACGAAACTACACTGAAGGTTCTTCTTCGAGACCATCAACGGGTGGCTAAAATCCTTTCATTGTCAAGTAACGATGTGGTGGCCGGTAGGCGACGCCCGTTAATTTAGAATTTCTGCGAACCACTTAATTGTGGTTGTAAACGCTATCCAGAAACACAGCAACCTTGTTGTTTTAATTAACAGTATCCACCTCGTTTGTATTTCATAAATTTCATAAATTTTTTCTTCACTCTTGCAGTGAACGGCATCCTGGGCCACAATAACACGTGGTCATTTCTAACGCTATTATCTTAGATGTATGCTTACAACATTCGATAGGACCTCAGGACACACGAGCGAACTCTTAGGTTGAAGATCGTAAAAACCAAATCCGCGCCAGCATCCTGTTCGGTTAGACGTTAGCAAACATATTGCGAACCACACGGATTGCATTCCAGCCCGGTGCTGACAGACTAAATTTCAATGTTTATATGATCGATCATCTGGTGAATAGGGGCTTTGACTAGTAACTGTTAGAAGGTGCATCTCCTAACGAGACAACCAAGACGCCTCATGCCACATCGATCGGTCGGCCCAGCTCGAATGGTATGGTCGTGGGTGGTGGTATGGTTCCACTTAGCCAATCAAATTGCAAGTGTGTGGTCGAACGCCTGTGCGCCATCTGGACAGTGTTTTTTCTCGCGTTGCCTTCTGATGACCCCTGTAACGTGATTTGCGCTGACACCCTGACTGCCATATGTGATTGATTCACTTGATTCGCTCTGTCTACCGGCCATCTATGGTAATCGTTTTGTCCTATAAATCTAGGGCTGGTGTGGCTTTAGTTTGTCTCGCCTGTCCAATAAACAGTGCAGCTGCGTCTCTTCTGACTTCTCGGTTTTAGGTCAAGCGACTGAGTGCTCAACCAAGATGACGATCCAGTAGTAACACAAACGTTACCCATTCGGACCTCGCTGAAACCCAACTTGGTTGCAGAACATAAATAAGGGTGGCTTATGTTTCCAGTTGGAGATAAGCACAATGGATAATTGCAATTTTTGAACCATGTGACTGCGACCAGAGCAAAATGCCCACATAGGACGGGCAGTGTGCATTCACATTAACTAGATTTCAGCATGTCGTATATCAAAGGCACACTTACCGTTTCCATGGAAGCACACAAAGACCACAGCATTTATCCATCTCTTCTAAATTCCGCTCCGCTTGTTGAATGTCGGCGTGAATGACATCCATTTGACCATCAACGTGACGAAGTTGGTCTATAGGAGGGGTACAACATGAGTGCGATGCGCATAAAGAAACAATGAACAAGACGTATACAAACATTTAACAGATAAAAAGAGGTTAAAAGCTTGCCACAAGTGTACTTTGTTGATTATATCTCTGCTTCAAGTTTCACTGCGCTCCCGGTCACATAAACCATAAATGTGTATCGTCTAGCACGTTCATCGTTTTTGTATTAAATAGCCACACAAATATGCGTGCGCACTTAGAGAGCCGAAACGTTAATTTCCAGATCAATTGTGTACGACAACGAGACCTCATTCGAGCGCCACAAATGATAAAGGCAACACAGACATTTTTATATAAATAAAGTACACATAAAGGTGACAATAAACCTGATGAGATTGCTTGTTTATCTTCACAATCGAACCCAGATTCAGTTGTAAGGTAAGCGGTGAGTAGTTGTACGAAGAACGCACCTCAGCTAACAAACTCGATTCCCTCAGGATGGTAACGCTCACAATGCCTTTAACAAAAACAGTGTTATTGGTCGATCCTCAATCCCACAAAGTATGGTGATTCACGTACAAACGAGGCCTACTACGCATAACCTGTACTAATGCTTTTGTGGTTGGGATGATGCCTATTAATTCACAATTCTGACCTTTTTTTTATGGCCACAGATCTCTTCAGTTGCGCCGCCATCAATCCTTAATCAACTAGACAGGCACATAAAAATGTGTCCCAACCTCTTTGTATGGTCATTAAAACCGACTACAAGCAAAGCCTCAATCTATTTTGAACAAACGTTTAAAAAAATGTTGGAAGCAAGCACTCCTTATATCGAAAACATACAATCAACAGACCGTTTCGTGCAATCTATCTGTCGCCTTTTAGTAATACACAGATGGCAAGAAAAGGGTAACAAAATTTAACCCTAAACACCTATACTGCTACCTCGGCCAGATGGTCAGGCTTGTGTACTGTTTCGATCCGGCGGGCTATGCTGACTAGGACTCCGGTCCTTCCAGGTGCAACTTTGTAAGACAGGCCAAAGGGGAGCAGTCAGACGAAAAGCAGTTACACTCATAGGATT
>LUCH01002452.1:0-12062 GCA_013368495.1 Paragonimus heterotremus
TCGGCTACCACAGATGTCAGTGCTCAGTTCCATTGAGAAGGAGGGACCGTTATTAGGGATGCTACACACTGATTATCCTTCCTGCAGTCTTCTTGTGGCTTGTACGTTGTCAAAAAGTATGCTCCGTACCTGCTACTGAATAGCCGCGGTATCAGTAGTATATTACGATCGCTCAACTCCACTGCAATAGTTGGTTATTGAAACTGACATATTTAAGTGGCTGGTCTAATCATTTCAGTTTAATTAGTTACAACATGCGGAGCAATATCCATTCTTTAGGCAACAGTTGTATTGTTGTGACCACAAAAGACGCCTGGTCTGCGAATTCTTTTATGGTGCGAACTCCTGTGCAGGTCATGTTAAAAATGGAACCGTGAACACGTACACTCATTTGCACCAACATTGGAAGACAGTACGCTGTCATTCGCCCTGGTGGAAATTCTCCCATAGCGCGTACACACTATTCCAATAGTCTCTGTTTGTCCGTCGTCTTCTCAGCGTTGGGAGCTTGACCTTTTGTTTCTGAATTTCGCCTGTGAGTAATATACTACTCAAAACGAAACTGCATGTTATACAACACTGCTCAACTTTCTGCGGTTCCTTGGTTCCTCTGAATCTGTTGACGAATCCTCTCTGACCAACGCAGTGTTGCCTGCTGGATTATTGATCTCCCGGTTCGCCACGCCGGCATCTCGTGGAACGTTGATAACTCATCATCATGCATTCGTTTCGTCTCGCCGTCCCTCTTGATCGTGTATACTGGGCCCTCTCTGGAAATTACCAAATACGGACCTTTCCATTTAGGCAAACGTTTCCTTGATCCTGGGCCACTGGCACCCGTGTTCCGATGATCTAGATATTCCACCAGTTCTCCTAGGTTGAACATTCTAGTTTTGCCGAGCCGTTGCCTTGCGGATTGCTCCTTTGTGCGTGCCTGCGAGGCTTTCAGTTTTCTTTTGGATTTTTCACTTTCGACAACCAATTCTTTAGTAAAATCAATGCATCCTGGTCATATTATGATTTCCTGATCCACCGGAAGTCGAAGGGTTCTACTGTATATCAGTTGAAATGGAGATTTCTTCGTACTCCCCTGCATAGACGCTCGGTGGGCCAATAACACCAGTGGCAACGCAAACTCCCAGTCACCTCTTTTGGCTGGTAACCATTCTTTGACCGCTCGGTCGTTACGTTCAGTTAGGCCATTCGTTTGCGGGTGATATGGTGTCGTTCGGATGCGCTTGATTCCCAGTTGTTGCATGCGTGTTCGAAACTCCTCGCTTTCAAAGGATGGTCCCTGATCTGTCAAGATCGCCTTTGATACATCGTGGTTTGCTACCACGTGCTTCATCACCGTGTCTCCCACCGTAGATGCTTTTTGATCCGGAACGCCAGTCGCTTCGATCCAACAGGTAAAATGTTCTGTCATGACCAGAACGTGTTGGTTACCACTTTAAATGCTGGCTAGCTAATTACAATACGTTGTAAATAGTATGGGTAAAACCAAAAATCTAAATATCAGAAGGATGTGTAACCAGTGTAATGCAAATAGCAGACAAATATAATGGGTGCACTTACAGCAAGGGTTCGGACAAAATACACAGATGTAATCTGGGAGTGTGTTAGTGGAGTGTTGGGTGGAATCCTATAGATGTCAACGTAAGGATCAACAGGATGAACACAGTGTGTAGTCCACGGAGCACTGTAGCTTTGGTTTGTTCACCGGCGTGCGAGAGACCTAGGCGAGGTGTGTTCATATGTGTGTACGGTCTCGTTGTCTTGTCAGCTCCTGTGAGGACACTGGGTTAAATCACGTATCATAGGCTAATGTCCGAGATGAGTTTTGTTGTGTCTTGCGTGTGTGTGCGTGTGTGTGTGCATGTGTGCATATGCGTGTGTGTGTGCATGTGTGCGTATGCGTGTGTGCAAGTGACATTGACTACAGTGGTGTTGACAAACTGTGAGTCGTTCGCAGTCACTGCGAATGCACACGCGTAAGGGTCGCTCACGGTGGGTGTGGGCATAACATTCAGGTCAAATGCCCCAGTAAGTCGGTCCAGGCATATGACTTTGACCACACAACGGTGTGCTGCTACACCCTGGGCGCTCAGTGGAAATGAGCCCATAAGATCCATCGACCAAAGTTAACCGATTTCGGAGACTGGTAGTGGCTGAGGGCTGTTGAGCTCCCCGATTGTCGCCTTTCAGTAACTGACGCTGTTGGCATGCAAGCACGTAAGCCGTCACATCCTCTTTCATCTTCGGCCAATATGCCCTTTGTTGCAGCAGATCGTATGTCCTAGTGCATCCGGTGTGTGCCATTTCATGGCAGTTTGCTACCAGTTTCCTCCTCAGTTGTCTCGGGATGATCACCACGCAAGGGCACCCAACGCCACGCTGCCACGTCAATACGCCCGCATTGTTTAAGCCAACTCTTATCCACTGGGATGCGATTATCTTCAGCTCTTCATCCTTAGTATTCGTGGGGATCCTCACGCCTTTTGTCCGAGTTTCAATGACTTTCCTGAGGACCTTGTTCTGAGGCTGTAGACGCACTAGTGTTTATGGGTCCTGCTGCATTACTAAGCCGTTGACTCCAAATGTCACTTTGGACAGTTCCTCGTCTATCTGCAGTCGAGAAAGAAGCTCCGCAACGCAATTGCTCGAACCAGACACACGATTGATCGTGAAATCATATGCCTATAAACGCAATGCCCATCAAGCTAATTTGCTTCTCGGGTCCCTCGCTGTCCTGATCCACTCTAGAGGTTTGTGATCCGTCTCCACGTGGAACTGTTGACCCAACAGGTACGGCCTCCACTTGTCCAGTGCCCAGACTATTGCCAAACATTCCTTCTCAATGGTCGAATACTTCTGCTCCGTTGGGGTCAGGACTCTGGTGGCATACTCAATTACTCCTTCCCTTTGTTTGAGTACTGCCGCGATGACACGGTCATTGGCATCTACTGTTACGACCAACGTTTCTTTTGTATTCGGAAGTTTCGGCTTCAGTTGTTGCTCGTTCGTCGCTTGTTGCACTCGCGTAAACGCCCTCTAGGCATCGTCGGTCTATTCAAATTTCATCTTTACGAAGGAGTTCGTACAATTGCGATGTAATGGAGTGAATATTTTTCACGAACCGACTGTAGTATCCTGCTGGACCCAAAACTTGTCAGCGTTTGTTTAGAGTTCGTAGTCACGGCCTCTTTAATTGTCAGTATTTTCTCCGGCAGATGGCCGATTTCACCTTAACCCACCTTGTGTCCCAGTAACACCACAGATGGTCGTCCGAGTTGTGGCTTATCGGTATTGATCCAGAGCCCTGAGTTATCAATTTGATTTAAGACAACATTTATTTGGGCAGCATGTTCCGATTCCGTGTTACTGAATACAACAATATCACCTCCATACACCGCTATATTATCCAGTCATTTTACCAGCTTAACCATCAGCCGCCGAAATGTGAACGGTGCCCCGGATGGCGCTTGAATTGGTACTGTTTTTCGTTCACCGTGAATGCGGTTCTCTCAAGATCCGTCGGCTTAATTGGTATCTGCCTGTGTCCGGGGCGTAAGTCCAACACAGTGAACTTCGCCTGTCGCAGCTTATCAAAAATATCAGCGACGGACGGTGATGGCACTACTCTGTTTTGTGTCACCTCATTCAGCCGTGTAAAATCCACACAAAAACGGTACTTCCCGTTAGAATTCTTCACCAAGAGAATAGGCGAGTTGCACAAACTGTTGGCTTCTCAGATAACATACTACTTCAGCATGTTCTATACTTGCCAAAAGATGAAAACTGCCAGTAACTGTCTGAAACCACTACGATTCATCAGCTATTTATTAACTTATATTGCTTGTCAAATGATGTGCACAATGGTCTATGTAATACAGAATTATCACGATCAAACACAACAAGATATCTGTAGTCTTCTCGAATGTCATTCGAAGAAATATTAAAAAAGAAGCAAGTATTAGCGAAGAAAAGATCAATAATGAAAGTCCAATTACCAAAATAGCATGTATATAAGCAAACACTGCGCATAAAGGTACCCAAACTTTGCAACGAAGCAACCGAGTTGTAAGTGAAAGTGAATTGTTATCAGCAAAGCAGCATCTTAACGATTTTCAATAACCTCTGTCAGTAAATCAGATTACTCAAACAACCAACAACGGCCTATTTGAAAAAATTGGTTCCCTTGAACAGCTAAAACTCGAACACTGGTAGATGCAAGCATTTCGTATTGACTCGTCAGTACCAAATTTACAATAACAAAAGTCTAGGACATCTCTGGCGACAGAGATGCATAGCTCTGAGGCCTGAAGGCTGCACATATAAGACGACCATGAAGACCGTGTTACTTTACGGCTTCGAAACCTGATCGCCTACAGTAGAAGACGTGGATCGTCTTCAAGCATTTGGTCACCGATCTTTTCGTTCGGTCGGTTGCATCGTGTGGCGCCAACGGATAAGTAACAAAGGTTGGGAAATTGGGACTTAGTAACCATTGCCGAGCGCGTTCATCTGTTCAATTTTCGAGAAATTTGGTTAGGTCACGCACTCAAGATGCAAGTTAATCGTATGACATACCGAACACAATTTGCAGATGTCCAATCGACCGTCGTTAGATAAGGGGTAAGCAGTGGTGGCCTGACATAGATCTAGCCAATGTAAGTCAGATTAGTCCAACTGGATGGGGCTCTCGCATTTTGTAAAGTCGATGGCTAAAGATTATGAGTCATAGTGTGGCTAGCTAGGATTATTGACAGAATGGCCGTTTGAATAGAGTAGTTAGAACTAGAAAACTGGTAGATGCAAGCATTTTGTATTGATTCGTCAGTACCAAATTTACAATAACGGGCGCGTTTCTTTTTATAGCAAACAACTAGAGGGGTGGATAATCAATAAGCGGGTTAGGATAGGTCATTAAGTCCAGGGAAGGGTCAAATTCACGAACAGTTGTTTCCGAACACAGAGAGCTGGCTTCAGTCGGTTGATTGCGACTGCTTCGGCAAACCGTAAGAATCTTGGATTAGAATGACGTAACAGGACTCTGAATGCACAAGATGGATCGACAACGTGGCCAGTGGTCATGACGTGTCTAGCGACTGAGGAGGCTGGCTGTTTACGCGTTTCAACAACATTGCCGCTCTCCAGTAACACGGACTTCTGCACCCATCTAGGTGGATGGTCCTTCATTCTGGAGCTCAGGCATCCCTCGGTTCTGCCTATGTAACTTTCTCCGCATTTAGGTACAAATTGATAAGTACAATGTGAAGTGGCACCGATAGGCTGATCTCCTTTGACTGAAGGCACCGGTAACTTCAGAGTCCGAACGATTACACGGAGTTCAGCTGCATTGACACTTCGCTTAATCGAATTTCTCAAATATTGTGTTGTTTGGTGCATGATATGATCAACCTTGAAAGGCAGCTCTATGTGAACCTTCATTTTCTCTACAGTGACTACCTCTTCAAATGGTACTTTTTGTCTACTGTGCCTATCTATGAACCTTCTGGGGTAACCATTTGACTGTAGGACAGAAGTAATCAGATCTAGTTCTTCTGCAAGACTGTCATGCGTACACATTCGCCTTGCTCGTGTAAAAAGCGTAATCACTAGTGCTCGTTTATGTTGGACCGGTGTGAAGCTGCTGAAGTTTAAGTATTGACCGGACCACGTAGACTTCCTATAGACAGTTCTTTTAACCGAACCATCTTCTCAACGACTTATGAGTATATCTAGAAATGGCAAACAGTTGTTGACCTCAAATTCACAAGTAACCTTCAAGTTAGGGTAACAACTATTTAGACGTTGTACCAGGTTATATATCACCTGTTTAGATTGACTGAATATTAATGTGTCGTCGACGTATCGTTTGTAATATGAAAAATTTCTTATCTCCATAGCTAGTTGCTGTTCAATTTTCATCATGAAAAAGTCTGCTAAGATGGGACCCAGTGGACTTCCCATGGCTACTCCGTCTATTTGATGGTAGGACTGTTCGAGAAAACGAAAACTAACACTCTCGGTACAGAGTAGTAAAGTTTCCCTTAATACGTCAGTCGGAAGTGGCAACGAAATGTGAATCATTTCAACGAGCTCACAAAAATAGTCAGTCGTTTCTTTTGAATAGGTCAGTGACTTGGACAAAATCAATCTTGATAACAAACTGATGTGCTCTGTAGGTGTTCAGTTACTGTTTACAAATGTTCCGTTACACGAAACGATTGACTATATTTGTGAGCTGGAATATATATGTCCCGTCAACTGTACCACATACCAATAGACGTGATGCAGTGAAAAGCTGATGACTACCTGACTCTGAATATGCCAGGTTTAGACATGAGAAGAAAGGCGTAGCAAACAAGCTCGTTCTTTTTTCGGATAGTTGTGAGCAGTTGTGGTGTTGTTCCTGGCTCGGGTTGATGGATTTGGTATTGATATGTTCTGTCGTTCTCGCTGTTTTATCGCCAGGCTAAATACAACACATTTATGTGAGTTCGACGGGGGTGGTAGATAATATCACTGAGGCGAGAGATGTTAGTCAACAGTTACTGTCTGCTTTTAGTTACAAGACTTATTTACGTAACATTGATCACGTGAGCTATACGAAAGCTGCGAGCAATACGTCACATCTATGCAGTCATTCCATCCTGGATTTGTGTACCAGGCCATGGAACGTTCAACGTCTTGACTAGACGTTTTTTAACTCACAGTGGTGGTGAGTATATACAAATTGTAATGACCTCTACAGTTGACAGTATACGATCTTCGACATGTTTCGATTGTATCCCATATACAGGGCCTTGTCGATTCACGCTTCAGGTAGGCGAATAGTGATATATTTAGCCTGATGATGAAACACCGAAAATGAGCTTGTTTGCTACGTGTTTCTTCACATGACTACCTGACTACTGGACAGAAAATAGCTCTTACTAGTTTTATCAAGAAGAAACTTAAACTTGTTGTGTGGACGGTGTGGTGCACGACAGAAGTCTACAGCCTAGATAACATATCAGACTTCTTGTAACTGTCACCACTTTAAACGGTAGCCCAAGCTACATTTCAGAAGTGTTTTCCCTGTACAGTAGGTACGCTTGATTACGCATACAAAATTCAGTCCACCAGTAACTTCGAAAACTAGGAAACAAATGATGTGATTCCTTTATTGATGTACGGAAGATCTGTCTCACTTGATTAATAGGTTATACATCAACCGCGAGTGACACTTACACTTGTGTTGTATGATTACATTGATATATTTATCTTCGTTTGCCAATAAAATATACACAGGTTTGCGTGTGTCTGTATTTATTGTTGACCGTTTCCATCCTTCTTTTCATGTGAATTAAGCACTGTTTACTTGTTTTTAATGAATACTTAATAATCCTATTTTACAGTCTAATGCAGATCATATCCATCTTTGGCCTATAAGTGAACTTAAGGATACTGAAACACAATAAGCTTATCTTAATGTTTGTTTCATTGTACTAACTTTTAGATCCTGAATTCTGCAATAGACCGCTAATCACATAGAGGTTTGCAACAATAAATGAGGTGCTGGATGTAATGCAGAAAACCATCTAACCGAATATTAGCTGAGTTCTTAACTTGATATGTATGTATTTCATTTCCCATAAAGTCATTTGTACATATCCGAACTACTAAACATTAATGTTATTCTTCACGTGAAGGTTCGATCAATCCCGGAATAAGACAGAAACCTTCAAAATCTGAGATCGCTGTGTTTACGTTGATTTTGAGTTACTGCGTTTCATATCGACAAGTTCTGTTCTAACGTCTCCGTGTGCGGTATCCCAATCGGATTGTGCACAAAGTAGATTGAACTCGTTGGTATGTAAAGGAAAGTCTACGAACTGGAGAAAACCAATTTTTCTGACTGCGCGTTACACTCACGGACGTAGTGATTTCCATCGGTTTGATCCCGCCAGTGCACGTGCGTATGGTAGTTGTATTATCTGTCTACAAGAGTTACACATTTACCGAGATTAACATACTACACTGTGTGATTGTTCTTATGTGAACGCCGTTGATGTGATGAGACGGAGAGATCATTACATGACTGGTCGAGTTGATCCAGCTAACAGCAGTTGTGCACATACTTCACAAGTTGGATAGCGTATAGTTAAGAACTTGAGGATAAGCGTGATACCAGTTACTTATTTAGAACCAACAGGAGTTTTAGATGGTTACTGGCACATGTGATGTTTTATTTTGGCTCTTCAGACTTGGATTTCTGATCTCTGCGCTCTAGATGATGTGGAAAGATTTATTTGTTTTCTACGTCAGCGACTTCATTGCGACACGTAATAACATGATTATGAGTGATTGATGATTTGACTAGCATACATTAAACACCACACACATTCGTTCGTGGCATTCACATACATGTTTTCAGCTAACTCTTTCTGAACAGAAACACTAAACCCTAGTTTGGTTATTGTTAGAGCTCATCACTAACGTACACAACTGTCCACGTACATGTGACGCTACCGTGTTGACCACTGCGTCTCACTTTGGGAACGTAATAAACAACCCAGCCTGACTAGTTAGTGAGCTACATTTTACTTACTCAATCAACTTGGCCGAAGATACCGTAGTTATCCTGTTAACTCCAATCCACTTGTTTATTTGCTGCAATTAATTTCGTACGCATAAACGTGGCTACTCGTTTTCCCAATGCAGAGTGTAAAAATGAACAAATGCAACGTTAAATTACACGGCTTATAGTTGACATATTGGATTTCCCTTGGAAAAAGGTTTAGACTACGGATTTTCAAAAACTCAAATTGGCAATGAAACTACAGTAATTGTCCATATTTTTCCCTTTAGTTCCACACTTGGCCGTACTGTTTCGGATGCATGCAGATCAAAATAGTCGTTTACTGGGCCGGAATGTATTTTCGTGTCTACTTCGTTATAATGTCCAGTCCACGCACGATCAAGCCCACTTGCAGTTTATGTTATGGGTTATTGCAACGAACTTTCTCTCCGAATGTGTATGGAGTCTTGCCCGGTTGCAGCTGGTCAGTATTTTCATCCCAAACAAATAATAGCGCACAAACGGACACAGATCATCTATCCGTAGACGAGCCACTCCGTTTATCCCCAAACAGTTTTCTGATTCCATCGATCAACTCTTCCCCCTCCCATCGATTAGACCAACCATGTACATGTTTGCATTGTCGTTACATGGGCAAAAACCGCGCCCGTACATTATCACCTGCATCCGTCAGATCACCAGACCCAACAATCACTGAAATTTACAATGCAAAATCATTCACTCTGTCACCGGATTTAAGTCAGCGTGACCTAGTGTCAGATTCCTACGAACTTGGTTTACCTACTCTGCATAAAACACCGACAGCCGGAGGAGTTTGGGCGTGGGACACACGTTATATTCCACCTCAGCGAACGGAATCTCCATGGCTCCCCAGCGGTATGTTGTCGCGACTTTACTTAAAGCGATACACTTGTTGTCGTTGTGGAAAGTTCGGACATGGTAGCTATCAAAGACGACTGAGAACGCCTGATGGAATGCCATGCTGTAAAGCCGTATTAAGAAGGCGACGACACCGACGTTACGTGTTGCTTCGATCCAGCATGCCAAACATTATTGGCGGTTGGCAGTTTTCTCCGGACGAAAAAATTCCGGAACTGTTTCCTGATGATGACTGCGCAGGCCACTGTCAACTTCTCGGAAAGGATCAGTTGACTTTTGGGGATAGTTCGATTGACCAGCGTCGTACAAAGTCCTCTGAGTTGACAGCCGGAAAATCTGTCACTTATCATTCAAGTGACAGGACTTTGTCCCCACCAACATATCTGCATATGCGCAAGGCTTTGTGCAAAACAACATCTCCTCTTTCACAACCATTACAACCCATTGCTTACAAAGATGTGCAGTCGAAAAGCACTGAGACTAAACCTCTCAGGTTTGTGTCACCTACTAAGGAAAGCAGAAGCAAGCACAAGTCAAAACGTTGTCCGAAAGATCTTATACTTCCTGTATTATCACCTCCACTAGGACCTACTGATACACAGATGGTTCGAATTCTCCGGCGACAATGTCATCAACGTGTGATTGCGTTCAACGATTCGGACGGGATATTTTACCCGGGTATGTGGTTATTGCTCCGACTTTTCGGTCTATCCCGGAGATGACCATGCTTTGTGTCAAAAGTTGTAAACTGACCTAGTCAAAAGTATTTGAACTAAGGGTGAAATGTTATCAATTTCGCTTGTCGTACTTAAAAAACTATTTGCCTATATGAAGTTATATACACTGGCGGGACTCTGTAGACAATTGTAACGTGTATCTGGATATATACCCTAAAGTAATTCCTTCGATCAGCAAACAGGCACATCTTACTTTTCAAACAATCTATGTTAGAAAGACAAAAATTGCCAGTGGGGCCAACTTCCGAGCGCCTAGATATTTTCACACAACGAAGTGGAGAAGCTAAGACAGATTATTGCCCAGCGGCTGACTGTAATAATCGTTGCACATGTTTAGCTGATCTATCTATCTATCTATCTTGATCTATCTTTGCAACTAATGAAACGGGTCAATGAAAGCCACAAGGAGACCGCCCCACAGTTACTATCTTACATACTTACCATCTTTTTCCTCGGTTGTCTGTCTGTAAGGTGTACATTGCTTGATGTTAAATATCTGAGTTTGAATGTAAAAGCTTTGGTACAAATTAGGTCTCGTCGGAATTCACTCTTTACACTTATTTTTTTCCCTTAAGTTAGTATGACAATTCAATGGCGGTGTCAATCTTTTTAGTTGGCAATGGGACGTCTTTGCCAGATCACAAATGAACACGATTTATGTAAACACCGCGTGCTTTGGAATTGTGACGGTCACCCCGTTAGCGCACTTACAATCAAGTGTGTATATAGTAGGCAGGTAGGTAAAATGATCAGCAGTCATTCTATTTATAACAGTGAAGTGAAGGTTAGGGTTAACATACGGCTCTACGTCTTAACGTTGCAAAGTTTATGATATATATAACATACATAATATACTATACGTTCATATTAGTTAATAGGTTAGTTACGTAGGGGCAAATGGTGTGAGCTATAGATAAATGACTACGGCCTAACACTAACTAGATATAACAAAAGAAGGGTACACAATTGAGTAGTAAGATGTATGACATAAATAGGTATAAGCAGGAAGATGATTAAAACATAGACAAGCCGGGAGGATCACGTACAGTACAAAATAATGTACCAGTTGATAATAGTGTGGATATCAGTATCCAGGTATATGCTGTGTGTTGGCAGTGTTGTAGGGAGAGGATCACGTGGATGCAATGTGGAGCGGTACAGTCGTGGTGTAGCTCACGTCCTCGTGTCCGTTGGTTTTGCGCGTTGTCGATTTGTTCACCGTCCGAGACGCAGCGTCAGAAGTTGTGTTGTGTCTCTTACGAGTTTAGTCGTCTTCATGTGCGTGCATTACGCGCTTGTAGGTTAACTCGCATGATATGCACTACTGACGAGCTCTAATCACAGCGAAACTCGAGTCTAGTGCTTCTTTTCGAAAGGGGCCGACCGGATAGTCTATGGGAATGTGACAGCTGCGATCAATTGTGAGTGATGTTCAAATTGAAATAACTCGCATGAGTTAGCTCAGTCGATGCGCGCTTGTGTGCGTACATGTGACCTTGCCTCTCGCAGTGTTGAGGGGACAGGGCGTCACTGTCTGTCAGGTGAGTGAAGGTGAATTGCGCTAAGCGGAGCCTGTGTGTGTAGAGTGGGCAGGGCATGTTGAATCACGCGCTGGCCTGCGGAGCGCGTGATGTGTCTGTGACCTTGTGAATAGGCCAGGGATACGTGAGTGAGTGGGACAGTTAACGTGGTCTTCTGACGGGATGTGGAGCGAATGGATGGCTAGGATTGAGCCATCGGGTTTAGCGCAACATACTGAACCGTTACAGGTTCAACATTGTCTGAATGTCATCCACAGAAGTGAACATAAAATGCTATCATCATCATCATCATAATCATAATCATCATCATCATCATCA
>LUCH01002452.1:14089-87025 GCA_013368495.1 Paragonimus heterotremus
ATAGCTTCACTGACAAACGGTCTCTTGGGACCAGTAGCACGGATCAGCTTAGAGTTTGCCGCTGTTCCCTGAGGCAAAAGTGATTTCCATTTCTTTAACTTTTCCCACTAACCAAGCCTCACGATCAGCCTTCAGACTACGTTTCGGTTTCCCACGGATATCTCTTCTAGACTTGTTATGTGTACTACTAAGAGGAATGTTCCATCTGGCTTCTAACAACTCCAGAGATTTTTCTGAGATGCTATGTTTGTTAAATTTATGTACCCCTGTGTTGCACGCTACAGTATCTGCTTTCTGAATAGCCTGTGAGATTTGTGTCCAGCAGCTATTAAAATCTTTGGATTGAGAACTACTACGGCAGCTTTCTAATCCGGTTCCGTACTTACGCTTTACCGATGGTAAAGCCAATTTCTCAACAGCCAGTCGTTGCTGTCGGTAGGGTCGTTGACCAGCAAAAGTAAGAACAAAACGACAACGTACTAGCGCATGATCTGAGTCCAAGTACGTGCTCCAGTAAGAACAACAGTCTTGGATGGAACTACGCCACCTGTAACTAACATCTAAGCGCATACCGGATTTCAGTCGAAGTCCTTGAAACCTTCAAGCGCTGATTATAAGCTGTTGATTAAGAGGTATGAAAGGACAACCCCACTTGGGTCGATTAACCTACGCATAAGTGCGTTAGCCGGACCCGGTGCTGCCCTACGATGATCTTAGCGAATCAACATATTTCACCGGAGTTCCTCCATGACATAAGCAAAACCTGAATGTATACTGGACAGCCGAGCGGAAGGCAGTCTTTAGGTTCTAACAGGCTACGCCTTTAGATTGTGAATAGGAGTGACAATACGCCGCCGTACGATGCAGTGAACAAGTAATTTGTACACTTACGGACCAAGTTGGAAACTTGGATAGTCCCCTCTTCAGGCGGTTCTCTAGCTAACACTTTACTGTCTATCAGTGCTATTACAAATTTAAAAAATCAGCATTCGGCTTAGTCTTTAGGTTACACTTTTTCCATCTCTTTAGTCCACTCAGTCCTATGCTCCACACGCTCCTTGTCCTAACGCTTTGTGCGTTTGCATCTCAGCACACTGCTATCACTGTCGTGCTTGAGATAAGGAGTTCAGTAAACGCTAGTTCACAAACTTTGTAGAATCAACAGAAGTCCAGTCTACCGCTTGGGACAGACCTGTTTGTAAAACACTTGCTTGACAATAGTGTTACCTGCATCTTGTTCAATCGGATCAGGTCTTCATTATGACCAGAGTAAAATGATGGTTTGTGGTGCATTACAAACTTTCAGTACGGCATCATCATTCAGTTTGCAAATGAACGTTTAGATTGTGCAAACAGTCAAATTCTTTGTAGGAACTAAAGAGCTTACCCGAGCGTTAACATGCTGCTGCTAGCTGAACAGTAATCTTTGAAGGAATGACAACATGTAGTACTTGAAATTAAGGGTTTTTAGTAGCCTTAGAAATCGTGCTGGAATTGGAACCTGTCACGTAAGTAACAGTGAAAAAGAGTTTGGACTAGTTACACTAGGAAGTTTTTGTTCGTGTTACAGGAACCCGCATTTATAGATGTACATCACTATTGAAGAACTTAGAGTCTGTTCAGTCACAAGCTGTAATCAGAGTGGTGCGATAGAGAACAAGGAGCTGGACGAAGAATGGTAGGTGTAACATTGGGGCCGTTCGTCCAATCTTGATTTGGTACCTTAACTTGAACTGCGGACTGGTGTCTTGCTGGGTCGTCTATTGTGTCGGGGTTTGGATAAGCGGTGAATTGAGTGAATTTTTACCACACAATGCCCTTAAGTGATGGAGATATTCAGTTAACTTCTTGAAAGGCATGGAAGGTACTGTGACTTAAACCATCACTCGCCACATAATTAACACTGAAAAGCTGGACGAACACAAGTGTTTAACAGATTGACAATTAATCAGGCAAGCCTAGACAGAAAATAAAATTGCTGTTACTATCGACACGCCACTGACTGCGACAATCTGCCACCTCCGGAAGCGTTTCTGACAAGCTATTTGAGTGATCACGCGGACTTCAATTAGGCAGGCAATACTCACCTAGCTTACTCAACAGAATGCTAGGAGTCTTAATATTACGCGATCAGGTTATATTCTGTTCGTCCCTAGTCAAAATGACATTCACTGATCACGAGACTGGCCGTGATAACAGTCGCCACTCGATTAGTAGTACACTTCGCTTAGATACATGTACCATCTACATGGGCACTGGTTTATTGGTCGTTTGTAAATTATCCGATAGTGTAGATGCGTCATTTATTTCCCATCTTTACAGGTCTTGTCCAAAAGTGTGTGTCGCCAGAATCGAGTATCATTCGCTTTCGTCACAATGGTATACTGTCGGAAGTACCCAATCAGCTAACTCTTCCGGTGACCGATATGTTGCATACACAACCATTAAACGTGAGTGTTTTCGCCATCTGACTAAATACTTATTCGTGTTGCTGTAAGAGAGCTACTAACGCCGAACAATTCAAAACCAATATCTGACATTGCCTCGAAGAAAAACATCACGGATTCCTTTATTTTTCAAGCAAAATCTAAAATTCAAACTTCATAATAACGAAGATAAGTGACATCCTCCAGTATCTTCGTGGTTTAAGTTTGCGAGTTCAAATCTGCGCCTAGTATTTCTGCCTAATACGTTCGAAAAGTTGAACACCTTCAATCACACTATATTGGTTAGTAAGTGAATGATTATCATTGGTGAACCCTGGAGACAATAATTAAAGGCCAACGGTGATTCACGAAGTGTCTGGTAAAATCACAAGTTGTTCACATGTCACCTGTTAAGTTTACGAATTTATTACACACTAAACATAGTGATCAAAGCCAAGTTGTTCCCGTCGTGTCTGTGTCAGTCGACTGGTGTTGTATTGTTAACGGTTATAGATGCGCCTTCTGACAGTTTTCTGATGTAATGAATGAATGACTAATTGGCGTAGACCCTCAATGCTCAAGTGGCTACTCAGAAACTAAAGTTTATCTGTCTCATCTAGAACCAATATAAGATTGAGCGGTTGGAGTAAGTCCAGCTGTTCAGTAAATGATGTTCTTCAAGCAATCACTTTGAAAACTTGGTAGCTTCTGAAACGAAAGCAAAAACAAAACTTACGACACCAAACAAATCTCAGTTTTATTGAATTTCTATCGGTTATTTTATAGACAAGATGCATTAGCAAAATGAAGAACTACGGTTGGTACCGAATGTAGAACAAGTCAGGTTCAGAGCAAGATGTGTATTCACTACACCACACACAATATCTTATCTAGCCTGTTATGGATACTATAGATATAAGTCAACGTCGAACGATCTGATTGGTCAGTGCAGATATGGCGTACACGATTGGCTGCACTCCACCACATCCTTCCCTTTTTAAAGAATCTTCGGTGTTCTTCGGTTTCGTAGAACGAACTCGTTCTCTTCAGTGGAACTGGATTCAGTTGCTCCGGAACTTGTGTTCATCGTTTCCTGCTTCCGTAGGTGCACTCTGTTTCTCCTTAATGTTCCGTGATTTGTGCGCACCACATAAGAACGCTCACCGTCTCGTCCTTCCACAATCCCTGGGGCCCATCTGTCACAACCCATACCGAACGGCTGAATCCAAACAGTATCCCCTTCGTCCAGTCTTGGCAGCTGATGAGACCCTTCGTTATACACTTGTCTTTCTCGTTCCATTCGTTGTTTCAAACGTTTTCTTACGGTGTCCCAAGTGATAGTTTGTAGGGCTAGACGATCTTCAACTAGTGGTATTCGAGTTCTCATTCTTCTTCCCATGAACCGTTGAGCCGGACTTAAATCTATATCTGCTGACGGGGTGTTTTTGTGTTCTAGCAGTGCCAGATAGGCGTCTTCTTTGGCTGTTAAATATTTCTTCATTGTTTTCTTTGCCTCCTTCACAGCAGATTCCGCTTTACCATTAGATTGGCTGTGATGTGGACTGGAGACTTCGTGTTTAAACATCCATTTTTGGCAAACTCCGCAAACTGTTGTGCTGAAAATTGGGGACAACCATCTGATCTCACACACTCTGGAATGCCATATCTTACGAATTGGGCTTTCAACCTGCCGATTATCTCCTCAGCTGATGTAGCATTTAACTTCTCAAAAAAATCGCTGAAATAGTCCACCAAAAGTAGATATGACTTGTCTGCATGCGAGAATAGATCAACCGTTACGTGTTGCCAAGGTCGCTTGGGGACTGAGCTGCACACCATGGGTTCCTTTAGTTGTCGAGTCCCGTACTGCTTGCAGACAGTACAAGTTGAAACAAAGACCTTGATATGACTAGTCATGCCTGGCCAGTATACGGTATCCTTAGCGCGTCTCGTACAACTAAGCACACCAAGATGCGAACAGTGTATTTCTTGCATAGTAAGTTTTCTGGCAGCTCGGGGAATAACTAAACGTTCTCCACGGAACACGAGCCCGTTTGCTGTGGCCAACTCATCCCGGACCTTGAAATAAGGACGAATGATTTCACTCACTTGTCGTGCGTTGTCGGGCCAGCCGTTTTTGATTTGCTCTTCGAGCTTCTCCATCTCTTCGTCATCGGCAAACGTCTGCCTTATTCGTGGTAACCGCGAGTCTGATTCCGCGAGCGTTAGGTATACTTGTTCATAGTACCGTTAGTAACGTTTTCTTCTAGGATATTCCACGTCACTGTTGAGATGAGCGGAAGCCCGAGCCACAGTACCTTTTGGTCAGGCTCATGGCTGTTATGATGATGATGACGATGATGATGTTGATGACGATGATGATGCCAGTGGGGCTCGCGATAGTGTGTCCGCCAGTACCTTCCTATTAATCGGCTCGGCTCTGCTTGTAGGTCGTTTATTTAAACGCATGACGCACTTAAACAACTTGTTACAACAAAATCCGATGTTCTGTCGGTTTACCATCCTGATCGATTGCTGCGCTGATATGCCGGTTTACCTGGGTCGTTGTTACTAATTGGCCGTAGCCTTCTGAGGATCAGTGATTAACATCGTATCAATGAATTCGTCCAGCTCAATCCTTTTGTAATTCCTGGATTCGAGAGTGAAGAATTCTTGGCCCTCCAATAGAAATATGTAGGCGTATCGACCGAAGCTGTCATGGACCTCAGCACCGGTTGTTGAGCTGGATGTCAAAAAACAGGGTGCGTGACCAAGTGTTAATTATGTAGTTGTGATGGGTTACGGGTGCAGACCGTAACGTTACTAGAACAACCAATAATAAGTAACTGATTACAATTTTTCCTGATGCTCACACTCAATTCGACATTGGACGTTCGATTTCTTCTTTGTGTGGATTCGCCACATAGAGATCTGAATGAGGAAGTCGAACTGACTGACTTGAGCGAATGATAATTCAGATATATGGGATAAAAATTACTCAAAGTTAGAAGTGTGAATAACGCAAGGGAAAATACAGCGGTCATATTGCAGTCATGTGACCAACCAATGAAATATTGGAGTGGAAAAAAATTTGGCTGACGAAGGTATGATGATAAACGCCAGGCTCTAAATTCTATTTTCATATTCCTTCACTTTCCCTATCTATTGTTCTTCCTCGTTTACCCGGCGACATTTAACCTCTATTATCAAAATCCCATTTCTATTCGGAGTGCTTTTAATTATGTCGTATGCACACGTTTGTGTATATGATGCTCATGCTGTGTTTGTGGATCCTGACTTGGTCTAACGAGACTGTCCTGCCGTAAGCCAAGGCAATAATCACAGTTTGAGGATTCAAGGAATCAAGCCTTTTTGTATATCAGTCTCAAAGGTCAATGAATTTTATACGATCATCCATTCCGATTGAACACCGCTTGCTGGTCAGTTCCGTATCTTCTACTGACTATACAAAGTATTATATTCTATCATCCTTGACTTCAATATTATTGATAATATAAAGCCCTGAAATTGCCTGTAAAGTGATATGAATCGTGGCGGTGCTGTGCACAACATTGGCATGAAAAAAGGTAAGAAAAATGATAGTAAAGAGGATTCAAAGAGACAAAACACAGTTAAGCAGAAGAGTTGAAAATGCCATAGGTGCGTTACCACACAAGCTCAGACAACTTATTTGACTAGCAATTCCAGTTATCACAAGAGCACTGAATTAATGGGTCCCTATTGCCCAGTTCATTGAAACAAGTGTTATGACGAAACTGAACACTCAGCTCACTGGATTTCTCAAGCACACCTCCAGGACTGTCTTCCATGACAGGGTTGAATAGAATGGACATTTCGGGTGGTTTCATCGATCACCACTAAAAGCGAAGAATGTTCAAATCCGGTATCCATATCTCACTCTGCTTCCAGAGTGAGTATTCAGGGATCTTATAAGATTCACACATTCCCCTGGGACCTCCTCGCAAGAGAATTGAATTGAGGGTACCCCTTGTCTAAAAATACCGCCATCGTCGGCCGCCGTCAAGACTGCCGGTAGATCAAAATCAATCCTAGTCTAACAACATGGATTATGCACCCTCGGTCAGATAGAATCATGCTTGTGCTTCACTTATCTGACTTTACATGGGTCTAGTGATCAGACGCAAAATAAGGACAGCGGGTAACTGACACACAAAGGACACCAGATCCATGAATCTTTTGGTATCTTTTTGAAACAGGAATCACTCTTGACAGGCGCTAACACACCGTACATTTTCAGTTCTCCAAATTGGCTGAAGGGATTTTGTCGGTTCGGATATTAACTTCTGTCACCCATCAAGAGATAAGAAGTTTAGTGCAGTAGCCTTTTTACGCCCCGATAACCTATGTTTCAGGGCTATTTCTGATTCTGACGGTGGGCACTTTGAACACAATGACTGACCATTCGGGTATGGTCATATATGTTGGTAGGTAAAGGTTAGTGAAACCGTTCTTCAAAATGTTTGGTTCACTTGTTTTATTCGAAACGATTGACTGGTAATAAGTTGGCCGTCTTGTTGAAATATGGTCTCAATTACATCGACTCAACAGGCACCACAATCACGAACCCGGAAAAATAGCTTTCTGTTAGTCCGAGATAAAGTTATACTTGCTTAATCTCTTTCGACTGTTCGATCGTGACCTTTGTATAAGCCTTTAGTCAGCTTGCACTGTGGTTCTTGACGATCGTTGTCCTATTTAGACTCACATGGAATCTAACAACACTGGTTCATAAGTTTCAACAACTTAATAGAAATCCAATTCTGATACAATTGAAGGATCCATCGGTGCTTACTTTTCCATAGCACACGATTATTGATGTTGTGATTTGTTGCCAGTTTTCATAAGGTTCTCCTACCTGACTCAAAGTAGATCACTTGTTAATCAGTATTTTGTTGAAAGTGGTCTTTTACATTTTTCGCTTGAATGTCATTTGGATTTTCATGCATTTACCGGAACATGACCTCAGAGCTAATGAAAGTACAAATCGGGTGCGTACAATAGCATGATCAGCGTCCTGCTGGATGCTTCAAAATATACTACAATTTTTTATTGTTGAGAATAGTGGTAGATGTGGTAGCACTGGTTGATGGTTTGAGTGTTCGGCTGTTCGCTGACTTTGATATTTAGGTTGCTACCATTACATTATTGAACGAGATGACATCGTCAGTACGTGGACGTTTGAGTAAAGTCCCGTGCGCCACAAGCTTTGACAAGGCGGCTCGCTATGTCACTGACTGTTGTATGACTATCAACTGTTTCGTGGTCAGTTGTTCTCTGTTCTCCTTGAAAATTTTAACCTTCCGATAACTTCAAATCGAACGTCATTCACATTTTATTACAGCCTTTGCATTTTTCAGCCAACCTGTTTCGAAAAGAAGCACTACACTTGAATTTTGCTATTGTTGGAACTCGTCAGTAGTGCATATCCTCGCCATTGCCGGAACTAGAACAACGGCTACGTTGTTCATGAGGCAATCGTGTTTACCACTGTGCCGCTGATCTCACGTTAGGCACGACCGAATTATCATGTGTGGACACTCAACCACATTCCCTTGTGAGTAATGATCCGGTTGCCCGATCGTCTCGAAATGGAGACACACTTACTGTTTGTTAACTCCAGTTGATAACCCCGCCATCAGGATTTCCAAGACAGCTTGAAATCTCTGAACTTATTAAACCTGCTAGGCAATATCTATTTAAATGCGAAGATTGCAATCAAATGTGAGTGATGTTCATATCTGAAATTAACCCAATCTCCGACTTCACTTCCGATAACTCGTTGAACCTTTGAGATTTCCGCTTTCTTTTTATCCGTTTTTGGTCTCCTTCAACCGTCTAACTACTTTTTCTTGGAAACGGAGAAGAGACGATTCGCTAAGTATTAACATTTCAGTTTATTTCCAGTAATCGCTGACGTAACCCAGCAAATAGTACGTAGATTGCGTTTAGCAACAAGCGAACGAATCACCTGAAATAGTTCTAACCTTTTACGTAAGATTTATGCAACCACTTTCTTAACAGGGAGATAGATAGTGTCAACGTCTTTGATGTACGCAAAACTGGCCAAAGCAGTCTGTTTTCATCATCTCATTCGTAATTTTATGTTACGACTACGAGGCGATACTTCGAAATGTTTACCTGGTTAACCAACAAACTTGTTGATAAAATGAGTTCAGCGTTTAAAAACGCCGACTTATTCAAGTTAACTGCAGAAAACTGGCCTTTTTACATTGTAGTGAACATGCGCTTAGAGATCACTCCGATATATATCGATATAACTGCTGAACTTTTCTGTCCAAACTCACGTTACTGCAACTGCAGGTGAACTGGTATATTACATACTTTATGTTCGACTATCATCTCTCATTGCAATTATGAACAAATAGCTTTGAAGGTCGATGTTACGCGATTTTTGTATGAGCAAATCGCGGTTCATGTCTACTGATGTTTACTGCAGACAGTTTGAATTTGCGAGATTTCGCACCACAGCAAAACTTAAACACAAGGGTCATAGTGCGGTGGATTATCAGACCGGAGGTGCGAGTATTCCAACACGGCAGAATACCTCAACGCGGGGGAGGTACGTTCAGACGCCTATAACGAGCGGATCGGAGATAGCATGGGCGGCCGGATGAGTAATCGCTCAACTGGATCTGGCCTACGGGCCAGACATGGCGGGCAAACTGGGATGGACGACCAAATCGGGGGTACGATTACCCCAGCATTCGGACAACTACCGCGACACGGTCGTAGAATACAGCCAAAGCCCCGCAGTGGGTAGATTGCGGTCAACCCGAGCGACCGGACGGGCCCTCGTTCAACGAGATGGGACCAACGGATGCGGAATGGCAGGCGGAATCTCCCGACAGAACGCATCGATCACACACAAACCGAGCGGAAATGTGCGCTACGTGTGGGCGCAAACCGCGGGTGTTGTGGACAGGACTTCTGACTCAAAAACGCAAGCATGCACGTTGAATGGGAACCAGCTAGTTCGACAATATAGACTGTGCTTAATTGGACGCCTTTTCGCTACAATAAGTGATTCGCTAACAGGGCAGACACAACGTCACAATCGGTTGTTTTTGTGCATACAAAACAAGATGGTGGTCTCAACTTGCAATTATCCCTGCATACCGTGGGATACATCTATTTCGGAATACAAAAATGACAAGGGACATTCGTGCGCCTTATCACCAAAAGGGACTTCGTGGTCGATGATGCTGGCTGTTTGTTTTCGTTGGTCGACACTCTGTTTGGTGGAGTAACAATGTATCATACTCATTTTGTTTGGTGAATGACCACCCTGGTTCACACTTGATGCTCATTTCTGACTACGTGTGAATTTGTATTTAGGAATTACTCAACTGAAGCATTGCTTGATTGGCCAGTAGCGTGAGGATCCAAACAGTTAGGTAAATTAACACTGGCTTCGAAGCGCTGAATGCACAAAAACAGCAGACTTCAATCGTCATTCAGTCAACTGCTATATGTTGCAACCTTTGAATAGCAGTTGTATATCTGCTGTTTTATTGAGAACGGTTACTGACAATTTAATTGCATTCCGCTTCATGGCACCACATTAAAATTCCTTTCCGATAAGTGCAGTCCAGAAAAATCTGCTTCAAATATCGCAGTCTATCCTCCAAAGTGTCGCGTGTATAAACCCGCCTCGTCCGGTCAGATAGTGCACGCACGTGAAATTAAACTATCAAAATGAAAGTATTGGCTAATGAACGTGTTCCATGAAAAGCACTTTGAATCGATCGATTCGCTACTTTGGACATCCTGGCTACCAGGAACGGTACCTAACAACTGAGTTCATTTTTTAACGTAAACTGATTGTGCAGGTCTAACCTATTCATTTGGTGGTGTAAATCCTTTACGTCGCGAGCAAAATTCGTTGGTGTTACAATGTAATAAGCGTATGGATTATGTGCGTATCACTAGGATGGGCAGTCAACTCCGTAGAACCTGACAGGTTTTTGTTCCATTTTTTAATATCATGGACAGACCATGTGTAAACCAATCGGATTCTACAACCCCTAACTGTGCGCTCAGAAGAAATTCATACATGCACTACACTTCCCTTGGCCAACCATGTGTAAACCGACTGAAATTCAATGGCCCAGTAACCCGATTAACACGTTATCACACACCGGTCATATGACTCATGTAAACACAACACACTCACACACACACACAATCCCACCATCACCCGGGTAGACGGTCATCCGCAGTTACCATGACTATTAACATTGCGTATAACCATATTTCCGTTTTACATAGAAGTCCAGTGAATCTCTTGTAGTTGTATATACCCGATGAGAATGACCGAAAACAGCTGTTCGCAACGTTGACTTTCCATGTGTAGACCGTCGTTTAACCAAAGTGAACGACACAAAGGTGGCAGGACACTAGTGGCTCGAGGAGAAAACTTGGAGTTTAAGAAGCACCTTTTCGAAGTAAGAAGTTTTTCTGCGCCAATAATCTCCCTGAAAGAAACATCTCTCGAGGTTATAAAGACTCCTTTAGGGATTTGAAATTAGCATAGCCATTCCTGCTATTATACAGTGTGACTTTCATATGGAAGCAACCACAGCTTCATCACACTTTGCTCTCAAGGTATACCACTAAGAACGTAAATCTTTTTTTAAACAACTATAGCTCACCGCCTCTGTGTACTAAAATCCTACTTACAACCTACGATTGAACCTATTCGAGGTAGTTGTATCGAAGACCGACGGAAAATACAAGTAGAAAGTAAGCTTTATTAAAGCAGCCGTTTCAAGTGAGGTTATGGAAAACTCTGTCCACACGGCACAGACTACCGATGCTCGCATGTGCTATCGATCGCTTGAAGGTTAGATCGATTTGATTGGCCGACTGTATGGCTCACTTGCATTCGATTGGACACAACGGTAGTCTTCATGTTTATTTCGGTTACTTGTTAAAGCAACTTCCAAAGAACGTTACGATGTGTGAGCGATGCTCTTCAGGCAGAACCTCTTGCAAAGGCGCGTGCGCTGAAATACATAAGACATTTCGTTTTTGTACATGAACGTCTTCAGTGCAGAAGTACTGAATACAGACCTATTTCCGTCTTCGTTTGCAAATAGGGAAAAACAACCCGTGCTTTTGGAGCACCTTAAAATTTAAATGACATGCCCTCGAAGTATCATTCTTATCCTACTGTTGTCCCTTTTAATTTTTTGATTGGACCTAATGTAACAACCAGTTTACTTTTATTCACCTAGTCGAATGTATATCGGGTTCGAACTATTCTTGTCTCGTTTATGTTCAGAACTGTACATCATTACCAGCAGCATCGACGGCTTAGCAATAGTGGCTCTCATCTATGATAACCTATCATGTATCCATGATAAGTGCACGTCCTGGTGTGAAGGTATTGAAGGAGGAAGTAATAGAACCTACTTTTTGTAATAGTGTGACGAGTAAACCCAAGTAATCATTATCAAATAGCAAACGAACATCCGAGTTGTAAATGAGACAGCTTCTTTGTGGCCCTCGCCACCCAACTTCAATGAGTGCGCTAACTTCAAAAACAACGTAATTAAACAATGGCAGTTGTTACGCCGCTGAACCCGACCTATCAGTACATCATCCAATCTTATCATTTAGAGGTCACACAGGTCACCAGGATTCCAGCCTAGGAGAGGACAACGACCTACGACTTTCGACTTACTGATGACTGATTTACGTTCCTCTTGATCGCCCTGTCCCTTAACTTAGTGGGCTCCATGTTTATGTGAAATGTCCTACTCACACCAAAAGTTGTATCAAGTTTTAGAAATGTTCAAACCCTAGGAATGTGAGAGGTCTGATCTTATCGCAACCAATGTTTCGACACCGATTCGTTTATTGTGTTGTAGCCGAATGCTATCTAAATACTGTTAATGGTTACATCGGTGTTTGATCAACCATCGTTGCACGAAGACTGCATTATTGTAGGCTGCGATATAGGGTTAGTCAATAACTTATTTCTTTTAAAGGTTACGTAATGCTTTAACTAAGTGCAAGTAGTCGTAACAGAATCCCAGAGTCATTCATGCATACTTGTCAGTCTTGAAAGTTTTGACAAAGCAACCTTGCCTTACTCACCATTTTTCAATTACCTCGACCGGTTTTCTCGGTAGTAAATGTTCTTCTCGACTTTAAAAGGGTAGTGATCTACCAAAACTACGCATTTGCTCTCCCGGGACGTGCATATAGTTGAAACAGAGTCCAGTCGGTGTAGTAACATAACTTTCAAGCTGCAACTTAATTCATGCATAGAACATATGAAAAGTGTTTTTGAAGATGATCAGCGAATCTATTTTGCCCGATCTACTGGAACTATATCTGTACTGTATTGGTTAGACTTCACGGGACATTCTAGTAAGTGCTCATAAATGAGTGTCAGTAAGCCTCGTGGTTCCACCGACTTAACTGCATCCATAAACACAATTCAGTTTGGAAATAATAGCGGACCTGGCGAGCAAAAACGGATTCGTTCCGTGAGTAATTGTTCGTCTTAAATGTTTCTGTTGAACTTTTGAAAGTTTTGTCCACGGAAGCCAGTCATTCAGGAAAGGTGTACTGGTAACGTCGAGTTGATCGCAGTTACTCATCAAATGATGGAAGATAAATGAAGGTTTTGTTGTGAAAGCCGATGTCAGTCAAGGCAAAAAATGTCACGGCTTGCCAACGAGGAAAGCGGTCGACATTGAAAAGCATCATCACTGCTATGCATCTTCGGAATATGCTTTTGTCAACAGCTTGGCACACTGTCAGTTTATAGCTGCCATCACCAATATCATATACAGCAATATATCATTGGTTTTTATTGGTACCTAACTGTCATACAACCGCAAAGAAAAGTAAACCATGTACAGGAGGAAAGAAGATGAAAGAGGGAGAGGAGAAAGGATATAACAACTGTACAACCATGTCTGTACTCAACCATTCAAACAAACAACCGAGCTGTAAGTGAAAGTTAAGCCTCATCAGCAAGTCAGCCTGCCAAAAACTTTGATTGCCTCATGTTAGCACGTTCACTTACTTCGCGAACAACTCTGCCAAACAACGCCACTGAACCCGATTGGCTGCCATTTCACTCAACGACTCTGACTGTGTAATTTTCGAGGTCCACAGCCTGGACGACTAACCCGGCCTACATTGACCAACCCCTTAGTGAACAACTTCATTTCTCTAGGCCAGCTCATCATTCGTCCACCTCGCACCTTACGTCAGCTTAATGGGGCCTCAGGAAATAACTGTGGGTGTGCCAGACGACTGACTAGCATCCTTATTACAAAACTTAACCATCTAAGTCGGTGCAAGTGTAAGGATTGAACAAAAACACTCGCTTGGTAGTCGCTACTTACTACCTGTTTCCTAACCACCTCATTGCTTTTTCGTTGATTTCACCTGGTGCGAGTGACCGAACGTAGATAATGACGGTCAGATACCTGGAAACCGGTCATATTTTCTACCCCGGGTGGTCACGTTTCGCAGCCATGCAAAAATATACTGTTACTGTCTCCTTATACGTGCGATCCTTTGACCTCTCTATCGCCAGAAATGTATTAGGTTAACGAATAACGTGCTAGTAGAGTGGAGTTCAGCGATCGTATTATAGTACTGATACCGCGGCTATTCAGTAGCAGGTCAGGGCATATTTTTTAACAACGTACAAGCCACAAGAAGACTGCAGGAAGGATAATCAGTGTGTAGCATCACTCATAACGGTCCCTGCTACTCAATGAAACTGAGCACTGACATCTGTGGTAGCCGAGACTGTCGGAGGCCGAATACTGCGTGCAAATGAGTGGTTTCGTGACAGGTTTGGTTTACATGCTTAATCCGTGTATTGCTTTGTCGAATAAATAACCCTTGAGCCATCCGCTTTCTTGGGTCACAACACTAGCTTCAGAGATGTGAGCTTCCGGTTCACTAGCTATACCTCCGCCATGTTTAATGCAGCTTTCCGTGTACACAAAATGGTCAGTAATCTCTATAAGTTTCTTATGCAACATCAAATCTGTGTATTCACATAAATCTTGTGGAAGCATTTTTCACTTGGAGGCTGCAACGCGCATTCCCAATTACTTGACAGATTGCAAAATAAAGTCTGACGTTGTCTGCGCTGATTCAAGTTTGTCAAACAGCAACACGTAATCGTCAGCGAAATCAAAATCAGTCAGTGCTCCATCAGGTTGAAGGTCCACACTGGCATATTGTGAGTGTTGCATACAGCCTTCGTCTGTGTAAAAATTAGACAGAAATGTTGAAAACTAACAGCCTTGACATACATTGTTGTTGGTGCTGAAAATGTTAGACAGTTCACTGTATACCCTTATCTGAACGGAAATATGGGAATAAAGCGCCACCAATATGTTCACATATTTGTTCGGTACACTTCTGCATTCAAGTTACTCTGAAAGTGTAGTTTAATCTACTGAATCTAACGCACCTTTATGGTCGGGAAATACGACATTTGTTGATTGACCGTACAAATGACATTGCTCCAAAATTTGGCAAAAGGTAAACATTTGAAGATGAACGTCATTCACATTTGATCGCAGAATTTGCATTCAGATGGATTTTCCAGCCAACCTGTTTTGAAATGAAGCAGTGGATTTGGGTCTTGCTCTTGTTAGAGCTGGTCAGTATTACATATCCTTTTCACGGCCTTGATTGAAAATTTGATCAATAGATCAAGGCCTTTAATAGCGCTTCCTCCACCTTCATTGAAAAGTGCTGGCCCGGGATCATCCAGACCAGCAGCCCAACTACGTCTAAAAGTCGAAATACCTGTTTTATTGAGTGGTCCTAAATATACCGACCAGGGTGCTACGTTACAAGTCTGCGGAGGTAACACAATGGAGGCAGCAGACCAGCTAAATGGATCCTCAAATTGCTCCGCCTAGCGCTCTCACCTTCTGGACTTATTATGGGTGAACGTGCCATATGCCTGGCTGATAACTTCACTGACAAACGGTTACCTTCGACCAGTAGTATGGATAGGCTTAAACAGTTTGTCGGTGATTTTTGAACCAACAGCGGTTTCCATTCCCTAAAATTTCTCTACTACCCAAGGTTTAGGATCAGCGATCAAGCCTCTTTTCAGTTTCCTAAGGATACCTTTCGTAAACTTGTTATATGAGCAGCCAGGAGGAATGTACCTTCTGGTACCTAATAACTTCCAGGATTTTTCTGAGATCCAATATTAGTTCAATCCACGAACTCAAATGTTGCATGGAGTAGTACCTGATTCATGAAAATACTCTTAGAGTTAGGCTCGACAGCTGTTAGAATCTTCCGGTTGAGAACTGCTGAGCTTGCATTCTAGACTAGTTTGGTACTTATTCTTTAACGACGGCATAGTCCGTTTCTCAACGGTCCGCCGTTATTTTCCGTCGGGTCGTTGCCTAGCTTTCTATTTCCCGTTCGAAACTGGCAGTCACTGTCCGTAGTTGCCTTGGCAAATAACTGATCCGAACTGTCTGTCGGATCAAACGCATCGTCGTTGTCGCTTGATACACCGACCTGTTTCATTTCTCTCCCTCAGAGAAACTATCAACAACTTTTTATTAGGCTCATGCAACCGCAGGCCGGATCCAACGACTTAACGTGACCGTCTGAGAACTTGATAAATCTTTTGCAATCTCTCGTTCATAATGTCTGCCGCAATTAGCTTCAATGACAGGTCCGGCTATCCCGTAAAGTCAGACTTATCGTGAACCAGCTTTCTGACCTGATAGTTTCATGAAACAACTGTGTGATGGAAACGGAAGTCCTTTTGCATGAAAAATACCCTTACATTGCGAAACAGTCAGGTCTTCTGAAAGTGAACATGCACTACAAGTTCCATAAAGTCGAATCTTAAATTTCTGTAAACTCTAACCTACCTACGGTATAATAGATGATCAGAAAACTAGACCTACTGATTGGTTATTGTTTGCTCCATAATAAATAGTGACCGGAAGGAGGCAAACAGTTATCGCTTTGAGAAAACACTTTTAAACAGTCTTTAAACAACGATTAATTCACGCCATTTCCTTATTAGTACACCTGTCTTGATCATCTTTTGTTGCACCTGTTTCGGAAAGTAAAATGACAATATATGGGTGACTTTGTGCGTGCCCATACCTTGTCTTTCTCTATTTGTGTCATATAACTCGCATGTTTTACTTTGGTAACTGATGAGAGTAAATGAAACGTTAACATATCGCAACATATCTTTTCTATGCTTTGATATTATGTTGATACGATCATTTCATCGTTTCATACACGGTACACACCACGTCGAGAACAAATCGCATTACTCCTCCTAAAACGTCTTAACCTTCAAGCACTGTAACACTCTTTAGTCCTACAGTTAGGAATGTGTTGTTTTTGATGGTGAACATCTTCAGGAATTTAGTCAAGTGTTTCTGGCCAAAAAATAACTGATCCAAGTAAAATTTCGATCAGGTAGACCGTTACCATAGCGATAGAACTATTCTGAAACCTTACAACGATTAGAAAAATGATACAAAAAAACGGCCAAATAATTCATTATTCTTAGCTGGTCATGTTTGTGCTACCAGTGCTGAAATCCGGACAACCGGTATACTGTTTCAATCCACTCTCTGCTTATGAATACCGGTGATACTAGTTCGGTCCTCTAGGAGTTGTCTGCCAGCTGGCCGACGCTATCCAACCCATGGCAGTTTTCAGCCTCCGCTTTTGCCGATAGTTGGTGTTATGCAGCACAGTACACCCACTACACTAGTTTGCGCCTGCCGAGTTAGTTGTCACCCAAATCGAATACTTCAGCCTTCACACTCCCAGCAAATTACGTGAGTAGCCCACAGTGTTTCATGTCCAAAATGATATATCAGTCGTCTCGATTATAGAAACCCAACTGCAAAGACTCCGGTTTTCAACTAGACCAAAGCCACTGACGGATACTGAATGTCTAAACAATGCAGGTGATTCATAAACTGGGCTATGAAGCCACACTGGGAGCTCAGAAACCGGAAGGGAAGCCAAAAACAAGTCGTTGAATTTCGGATAACGAAGACTGCTTTTGTCTAGTTGGGTCAGCGCACGAGGCCTTCCATCAACTTTTGTCATACTGCACGTGAACTATGCCTTTAGAACACAAATCTTTGTGGCTACAATTTCAAGTCACTCATAGCTTGTAGTTTTGTTGTCGAATCGTCGTTTTATTCCAAAGAAACCATATGTGATGTAACACTGAGTTCAGGCTTGATAATGATCCTCACTACTTGCTTTAAAGGATCACAAAGATTAAGTTCATTGTCTGTCTTTATTCCTCCCATCACTGAGTACGTGCTATGAACTGCGATATCTCACTGGCGTGATCTACTGTTGCTAATCTGGCGACTTGTTTTGAAACCTGGTCGTGCTCGTCTCACTGGTAAGGTTGCAGAAGGAGTTAAATTCCACACGCAACAGGACGGACTAGTTTGTCCCGCCCTCTATAAGCGCTTAACCCCGGTTAACGGCATTGCACAGTCGATTAACAAGCACAGCAAAACAGGACTTTGGACATCGAACGTTGATGCAAGTACTCCTATGAAATGGAGACGTCTGACCAAACGTCGAGACAGTGAAACTGATTGTCCGTAACACCAGTATCGCTTGGACCAAAGTTGTTTGTGTCAAAAACCACTGCGTGACATCACCCTCGGAAGTTCAATAAAAGGTGTCTCTTCACAACCACGACAAGCAGACACGAAGAAAACGTACGGTCGATGATGTACAGAGAGTAAAAATACATGTCCCCATCTTTGCTCATCGGTACTCAAACCAATCTGCTCAAGATGCTCAGTCGGTCGTTTATTAATGCAGGTTTGCAGCTGACATTGACAATAAACTTGGTATGTAAAACAAGCCATAAATTTGTTGGTCGTCGTATACAGGCAAAAGCTATCTTGTAACTTTGTTCAGGTACAAAACACGATTTCTGTCCCGAAAGACCGGTTCCATATTGTAGTAACTTGGTATACGGCCTACGAGCGCGTAAACGGACAACGGAATAACGGTTAGTGGAACGGTAGATAACTGAACGACGTTCAACGGTTCTGAACGACGGACTACGAAATATGCACGATTAATACGAATCTTCCCGGTCAACCTAACCACTTGAGGCTAACGAACGAACACAGAGAAACGACTGGCCTCCGGACAGGGCTACCTTATGTCACTCAATCCGAAGACAAGACGGTCACAAACTGGACCACATTTAAAGGGTTTGTGACGAGTCAGAAAACTAGGACAGAAGTGGACCAGGAAAGATCTAGACAGTACAATGATGTCCCAATTAAAGGACGTGCGTGTGGGCGGGGTGCCAGAATTTGGCACAAAGGTTGAGAACACACGTGATGGGTGAAGTGGCACATGACCGTGCCGACTAGGAAGGTCACTACAATTAGTAATGAGTTAGGCCACTGCGATGGCAAATAAAACGGTATTATCGGGGAATTGGGTTCTTCTCCGACACTTCCCTTACGAAGATTGGTAGTAACTTATCTTCTTCGGGTCAACCTGAATGAGAGTCGGTGATCGGCGTGGCCGATGGTTCCAACGTCTGGGAGGACAGCTTGTCATGTCAGTTGACATGGGTAAGGTTGACGCTTCGAGAATCTCGAACGTGTCCAGGAGTAGGTAAAACGGTATAGTCCCCTGGTCGTCACGGATTTCTCCTTTGACACTATGGCGTGGCCGGACCTGATTGCGATGGCTGACCAAAGTGTTCCCCGCAACGGAAATCTTATAAAGCACCTTGCCCCGGCGTCTCGTTATCACACCTTCTGCACAGTGGTTGTGATCGGATCGATAATCGCGGGTGTAGACAGGCGATTGAACTGTTAACGGGACGTGTTCGTCTGAAGAAAACTGTCTCTGTATTGATTGCTTTGTCGGGATCATGGAGGTCGGCGTGATTCGCAGTTTACGACCCATAAGGGCTTTGGCAGGAGATGGATTACTGTTCAGCAACTTGTTAGGAGTCCTACGGTAGACGAGGACATGTATGCAAAACTAAACGGTGACAAATGTTTTCTAAGCTTTATTTTTCTGAGGCCTGTCTACAAGTAGAAGTCCACACATGCAGTAAGCAGTTTCTAACCATTAACACACACACTGTACCAGTTCAGCCACCTAACATTCGGTGTGAAGTGTGCCCCAGCGATTTTTCCGCAGACCATGGACACGATGTTAGCTGGTATGACGTGTGCAATGGCTTACTTGGACGACATTATTATTGCCAGTACCACAGTGGAAAATCATCAGTCGCTTCTCGCTTCGGTTTTTAAACGCATCAAGGAGCATGGTTTCCGCGTCAAGTCCAACAAATGCTCCTTCTTCATGGAAAGTATTCAATATCTGGGTTTCGTTATCGACTACGCGGGTCGTGGGCCTGATCCAGAGAAGATAAAAGCTATAACAGATATGCCCCCACCAACAGATAAGACTACCCTCCAATCGTTCCTAGGTCTCGTAAGCGATTACATTAATTCTGTGCCTCATATGCATGATGTTCGCGCACCACTGAATCATCTACTTACGAAGGATTGTTCATGGCTGTGGTCAGAAGCCTGCCAGCATTCGTTCGTACGTATCAAACAAATTTTGACTTCCAACTTGCTTTGAAACCATTATGACCCAAAACTGGAAATGATCGTTGCTGCAGATGCATCGCGGTACGCCATTGGAGCAGTTATTCTGCACAAATTTCCCGATGGTTCACAAAAAGGGGTTTCACGTTTCGCGCACAGTAAGTTCGACTGTGAAGAACTATAGCCAAATAGAAAAAGGGGGGCTCGCACTTATATTTGCAGTTAAAAATTGTACAAAATATTGAACAAACGGAAGTTTATGTTATATACAGACCATAAACCTCTCCTGTCAATTTTTGATACAAAAAAGGTATTCCGGTTCACATGGCCAATCAAACACAGCGGTGGTCTACGATGTTACTAACATACAATTTTGAAATCCGGTTCAAGAAAACAAGGTTTAGGCACGCAGATGCATTATCTCGTCTCATAGCAAAAGAGACGGTCATAAGGCCTGATGAGGACTCAGTCATTTCATCAATATCAACAGATGATGAAGTTTACAAAGTTTTTTCAGACTCAATCAGTAATCTACCAGTAACTGTAAAAATGGTGGCAAAACAACAGCGGAGGATGCTTCACCACAGCAAGTCATGCACTGCCTCCAGAATGGTTGGCCAACTGGTTCAATAGATGAGAGATTGGAACAATTTCTTCACCTTAAGAAGTTATTTGCCGTGATCAACGGGTGTTTAGTGTTAGCAGACCGCGTAGTGATTCAAACAGTTTTACAGCAGCGTGTAATAAGGCAGTCACATTCGGGCCATTCTGGTGTTAGTCGCATGAAGTCGGTGGCTCAAAGTTATGTTTATTGACCATGAATAGACGGGCAAATCGAAAATTTGGTTCGATCTTGCAGAAATTGCGCAATGGCGGCAAAAATGCCCGTTAAATCTGAACTACACTCATGGCCCAAGGCTGAAAAACCCTGGTCCCGGGTTCACCTTGATTTTGCGGGCCCATCGAATGGACTGTCCTATTTATCAGCGATTGATGCACACTCAAAGTGACCAGAAATTTTTCCCATGCAAATTGTTACAACGTCAACAAATACTTCTCATCTTCGACGATTATTCGCTCAATTTGGTGTTCCGGAAGTTCTAGTGACGGACAACGGATCACAGTTCAGTTCAGTTGAATTCCGAGCATATTGTGTCAGCAACGGCGTTCAGCACGTATTCACGCCAGTATATCACCCACAGTCTAATGACCAAGTGGAAAGATTTGTAGATACGTTTAAGAGGGCCTTACAAAAACTGGAAGGGGAAGGTTAAGTAGAGGAAATGATTGATGTTTTCCTGAGGGCCTACCGTTCAACAACTAACCCAGCGACACCGAAACAGTAGTCACCGGCTGAAGCATTTCTGGGACGACAGTTAAGAATTCCACTGGATGCTATACGCCCAAAGATCAATACAACAGACAGAAATGGGCCAATGGAAGCACAGTTCAACAGGCATCATGGAGCGCCCCCAGGTATTTCCGACCGAGAGATGCAGTCTATGTGCGCAATATGCGTCACATTGGGGAAGTTTGGCTGCCAGGCCTAATTGTCAATCGTAAGGGTAATATTGTTTACCGAGTCAGAGTTTGAAAATTCATCTGGACACATCATGTCAATCACTTGAGACAACGAGCCGATGATAGCCAGGAATGCCATCGGACTGACAATCAACTACCCATTGGCATAATGTTAGATACATTCTCGTTAACGCCAACATGCCAAATACCCTCAGTCATCCCAGACACTGGATGTTCGCAGATCTAATCGTGTTCGTCAACCAATCCGACGTTTACTTGTTAACCCCAGAAAACATTCTTATGATATGTGATTAACTCGCTTTTGTTGAAAAGAGAGATGTTGGAGACGCGTTCCCGTTGTTGCAGATAGTCGATGTACTTTTGTCCTAATGCCTACTAATCTGTCTTGCCAACCATTGGTAGTCTGGTTAAATTAGATCAATAGGTTTCTGCTTTCTGATTGGTTGTTTGTCAGACTGGTCATATCTATGGTTAACATGTCACATTCGTTTTGGTCACCCACTGAGTGGCAGAATTTCAGTGTACGCTCTCGAGTCTCGTGTTCTGATTCCGCACGGCTGGTCGGGTTATAACAACTTTCTTAACAAGGTGCAGTGCCTGGAGAATAGGAAGGTTGGTAATCAGTCTATCGTGAAGTTGGTTACTATAGTCGTTCGCCAGGGTGCTGGCCACTATAGGTCGAGTTAGTCTCTTGAGCTGTGAACCGCGAAACCTACAAAGTCACATTCACACTACATTTTAAATGATCACATCTTCAGTGTGTTCATTTCCCGTTAGCACGTACCCGTCTTCGCCAGTAATCTGGCAAAATACCCACCTCTATAATGTGAGTCAACCATTCGAAGTTTTAACTACATCACCTGTGCTTGTTTTCGAAAGGGGCCGACTGGGAAGTTTACCTGAATGCGAAGGCTGGGGTCAGTTGTGGGTGCTGTTCAATTTGTCTGAAAAACCAAAATCCCATACTACTCACTAGTAATCAGACTACCGCTCAACAAGTTAATGGTTTCTGCGAATTCAACTTGGAAAAAAGTCCTAATCGAGGGGTCATCGATCGGAGTTAACAGGGCAGTTACTTTGTCGCCTCTCGAAGCGATCGAGCAATCAGAGCATTACTCACAAGCGAATGCAGTTGGACGTTCACATATGATGCTTCAGTCCTGTCTAATGTGCTATCTAATTTTATACATTGAAAAATATATTTATCCACCGGGTTGAACGTCCGTTGTAGCAGTCTTCATTTAACAATGCGCCTGAAGCATTCTTCAACGTTAGAATATGTCTGCGATCGATTGAATATTAGTGGTTTCAGAACAACTTGTGAACAATCGGCAATTTGTTTTATTGGCGACGTTTCACTTCTGAGACAGAAGTTGCTTCAGGTGAGATGAACCAGTTACAAATTACGGGCTACTTAAGGAAGGCTAGAAGTAATCAACAAAACGAAGTGAAAGGTTGAAGCTCATCGGTCACGTATACATAGACATGGAACAATGCTGAGTTCGAATTGTTGATTACAACAGATCGGAGACACGTGAACAGCCAGACCGAACTGAATTCGACATAGTCTGTCAGATAGATCGGTCAAAGGTCAGTTGTTTTTGCGAAAAGTAGATGGGCGAATCATGTTTAGTGTGTTAAGATTGTTGTCTGGTCCGGTCATCATCTCAGACCAGTTCGATCGATCCAAGATTAGTCGTTATGTCCCCGAGAGTTCAGCCCAGTCTACTCTATACGCGACATACTTGGCTTTCGCAACCTCGATCGTTTCTACAACTAAACGCACCTGTGTGGTTCTAAACCTTCGTCTAATCACCTCAGTATTTTCCAGATCAATTCCATGGCCCTTTCTAACGCTTGACCGGTGATTGCAGCATTCTTGATCATAACCTGATACTCCAACTGATTTCTAGACACTTTTCTAATGCTCCTTCCATGCTCATTTGCTCTTGTTCTGAGTTCTTGTGCTGTCTGCCCAATGTAAACTTTTGAGAAGTCCTTTGGTTTTCGTTCTGTATACACACTTATTGGTTCTCTCAGCATAGCCGAAGTTCTAAGATATACTAAGATTTTATGCAGTGTCGTTCCCTTTCGAAAAGCCGTCTTCAGGCAAACTACCTCGTTCAAGGTCTTACAAATAAACCCTGACGTCCCTTCATTACAAGGAATAACAACGATCTTTGATAATGGACTGTGTGCACATCTTAACTGTCCTTTGGTAAACTGTTAAAGGGTAACTGATGTTCATTAACTTGAGCATTCCCTCTTTTTGTGCTATATTTTGGTCCCTCGAATTAGTGTGTGGATGTGAAACTCTGTGGAGCACTGATCAGTGTGTTCAGTCCGATTAGGTTGTGGTGGTCAGGGCAACCAAAGCAACGTTCGACCTGATTCCATTACCAGCAGATCACCCTCTCGTTTATTACACTCCACCGAGCCCAGTTAGCCGCCATCGCAACTGGACTCCAGCCACCGACCATCGGAGTCACAGAAATCTCACAACCAGATCACAATTAGGTCACCTCTCAATTTCCGGTATTCAGCTGAGGTATCGGCAAATAGTGCACTGTGTAACGGACGACTGACTGGCATCTTAAGTGCATAACCTAATCATCTAACTCAGTGCATTCTCAAAAATTTAGAAAAACATGTTCGGAAATCAGTACCAAGTGCTCACATCCCAATCTCTTCATTGCTTATCCGTTGGCACCACACGATGCAAGCGACCGAACGTAGATATCGACGGTCAACTGCATGATGACGGTTCACGTCTTTTCCTCTAGGCGGCCAGGTTTGGAAGATTTAAAGCAACGCGGTCTTTACAGTCACATTAGATACGCAACCCCTAAGTCTCAGTCAGATGCCTTTCTTTCGTCAGAGGTGTACTAGATTCACCATTACCGTGCTAATATAGGAATCACGAGGTTCTGTTTCATTTCCTGTATATCCACTGCTGCTGATGCAACTACCTAATTAAGCAAATCGGTCAGTAACGTCCGTAGTGGCAACATATAGAGTGATCACAGCAGCGCTACAGGAGTAATCTGCCTTGTGAGGCTGTAAAACGCAGCAACACTCTGTCGTTATCACTCTCAAGATCAGTCATTATGGTACCGTCAGTTGAGAGGTTCACGTCGGCATTTTGTGAGCGTTTCAGGCAATCCTTCAATGGTTCATTTATGACCAATTTAAACGGAAATTGTGAAAATAGAAAGTATTGATGTAGGCCGTTGCTGGTGCTGAAACTGATGTGAAGTATCAAAATACAGCGCAGCGGAATGGTAGAGCGCTTGCCGCATAGAGGCATGGTGTTTCTGTCGCTGGTTCGAATCCAGCCGAAGCCCTGACTTTTAACAGTTGGGTCTCATCTAAAATCATTAATCTGCCAAACTACTCATTAGTAATACAATTTCTATGCTCAACAGTGACGTTGGTGGATTCCAGCGTGAACTGTTCGAGAAATCCTACCGGGGCAGTTGATCCCCTGAATCATTTGGTGGATTCCATATGAGACAGTGGGACGGGTGGGTAACCGAGTCCAAATGTGAAATTTCCGAGCTCCTGGCGTGGCTTCGTAGCTCAGCTGGTAGAGCGCTTGCCGCGTAGAGGCATGGTGTTTCTGTCGCTGGTTCGAATCCAGCCAAAGCCCTGACTTTTCACAGTTGGGTCTCATCTAAAATCATTAATCTGCCAAACTACTCATTAGTAATAGAATGTTCACATAACTGCGCTTAATCGACCATAAAGGAGTAGATTGATCAACCGAGTCGAACGCACATTTATAGTCAGCAAAACGATTATTGTTGCTAGCTTTGTGTACGACGCTGCTCTAGGATTTGACGACGTGTGAAACATTGACCATCCTCGTTAAGAACCAAACCTTCTCTACTCTTTCCTGATGTCTAGATTTTAAGCAGCAGGTTCATCGAGTAGGAGGCTATTGCGGCGCCAGATACTTTGGTCATTTAAGGGATGTGTTTCACCATTCGTTCAGTTATTTTTTCTATTGATATGCTTACGTAAGCATCGCCGAAACTACAGATGAACGAAACTGTTGCTGAAAGCTAATTAATGAGACTAACCACTTACAATACTTCAGAAGATTGGTCACTTGGGGAGGTCAGTATAAACCCATCGTTTCTCAAGGTAGCACCTTGATACGTGGCCTCAGCTCAGAGAGTACCTTTGATCTGCTCTTAGTATTCAGAAACAAAGCTGAGCTTCCGAAGTTAGCAAGTCTTGGCGGGGGGTGCGCGACGTAGAAGAGTGGATGACCCTTTACACTTTTGATCGCCTGAAGATAGTTATTATATATTCTGTGTAACTACACTGTCCGTTTCTCATGACCTAAGAACGGCAAATTATTAGGATTTTTATTGTAACATGTCTACGTATATTTTATTTATGTTCATACTACAGGATGGGGATACCGTTCTTGTCCGAGTGAAGAATCTTAATGAGGCTTGCGAGTGTTGGATTCCCGCACGTGTTACCGGTGGATTTCTTGGCTCTCCAGACCCACGCTACCCACTTCGGCATCGGTATCAAATTCGATTGTTTAGCGGAGCCAAAGTAAGTGATTTTTGCTTTCTGTAGGTTACTTCGAAACCGGGCGACATCATATCACCCGCTAACCTATTAAATCAAATAACCAGTTTTCTTTTTGAACAGTCGTTTCGCTTACCGTGATATTTTTTGTAAGGTATGTCCAATAAAGTGATTTACAAAATGAAATAATGAATCGTAAGTGATAATTTAGTTTCGATAAGTGGGGTAGCAGACCATAAATTATGAATGATTAGATGGACGATTATAGGGAACCACTGTTTGATTGAATCACTGTATATAAAACACTCCTATTGTGGTAGTTTCCGTGTAAAAGCCTTTCACTTCAAATGACCACTTGGCCACATCTGTTGTCCCGTTCGGTGCTTGAATATTGTCACCAATTTTGTTTAATGTATTTCGGTTCGTACATCTCCACCAAGTAGTGAACAAATCCTGTTCGCTACCGGAATCCTGATTCACATCTGGAGTTAACAAACAGTTGTCAGTTGTTGTGAAATGGTCACATTCACTAAAATTCTCCTCAGGTTATACCGATCGTCGCGAGCTCAGTATACACGATGATGCTCGTTCTTGGGTTGACAAGCTAGCAGCAATGGCTTGGAGTTATAGTTAATATCGCTCACATTGTAAAAACGCGTGACCTTTTTAATCGCACTTCTAATTTTTGAGTTAATCTCCATCTGTTACAACGATTTTGCTTGCCTGTCTCATTTTGTTGGATACAGCATGTTTTCAGACGTCGAGATATCTTACGAATAAGCCCATTATTCTACAAAAGTCTCATTGAATACATCAAAGTTAAACGTGGGTAAGTTATGTTGATCTCTTTACTTTTATCAGAAACACCGTTTTTATATATTCTCGGTGATATTTTTAATAATCTGATCTAACAATGTTTACAGCTAAATAGTGGTGATGAAATCGATCACTGAAAAAACTAGTGTTTCTCTGCTCAGAAACTCCGTAAGACTCCATTATTTAAGTATAACTGTAGCCCTGTGGGTAAAGTGGATAGCCTTTGTCAAGACCAATTTCAACCAACTGATTACGCCCATAGGGCACACCAGCGGGAAGGAAATTCATCTGTGAATTTTTATTCTATATTTTCCAAAGTGGTAGTTACTTGTTCAGATTTGACCGTCGAATGCTGCATCATTTCATCAGCCAGTCTATGTCCCCTGTCCCCGTTGCCGACAGCCACGTCCAAGAGCGTGTCTGTGGTCAAGCGATTTCTATGGTTTGACCTCGATTTCAGACGAATGGCTAGGACCATCACCTTTCCCACCTGTGTCGATGAATACCCTTGAAAAAGTAATCTAAACCATTCCGGATGAAAACGCAATCATAGTGTACTTAAAAAATTCCCTTTGCAGTAGCCGAACGGAGAACACGCACTGGCGACAATAGAGCCAGTTGTTTCAAGCGGAAAGTAGCACTACGCGGGGTACGTCTGCCCTACAGTGAATGTGTCTGTTTATCTATTCATATTGATCATCGTATCTGTCAGATTTAGCGATTAATTAACATATCACCACACCCGTTTAAGCAATTTCAGTAACAAATCAGTAATGGGCGTTTATATATTCAACAGCCGTAGTCGTTGTAGGGGAAGGAACAAAAAATGCATGAAATTATCTTAAACCTAGTGTTCATGCAACCTGACTAGTACGTTTTGAGAAGGAGCCGAAGTGAAAAATGAAACTCGCAGAGCAACGAGATCAACTGTTGAAAAAATACTTGTCCGGAAATATGAATACGTCACTGAGGGGCATGCAAAGAGAAGTCTGTCTATAATAAACTATAGAATATAGAAGGGGAAATAATCCATGATTAGTTCCCAGCGGCTATTGTTTTGACAAAACGGACACTTTTTGCGATCCTGTATAGCAGCTTTCTAGAGCGTTCACTAGCTCAAATTGTGTAAAAGACGAGAGCGTACGATACCATTACTAATCGAGAGAAGTTGACAGCAAGGGTTCACATGTGTTATCAAGCACTTCACTTGTTGAGTCCGTGGCTGCAGTACGATAGCTTGAGAAAGTGAAATTAAATTTTCCATCTACTATCATGATCGTCGTATGTGATTTCGTTTTAAGAAGTAACTCACATGGTTGAACATTCCAACAGTACGTGGAAACGAATGGTTCATCCACTCATGTGTACTGGCCAATACAGATGGACTGGAGAACTTAGTTGACTATCTTTAAGCAAATAACAAACCGTTACAAAAATATGTTGGTGGTCCATCTGTTCCGAACATTAGAAAAGACAACTTGACAAATTGAAGCTATATACGAGTGATGTCAGCTTAATCACGTCTTGTGTATAGTCCGTCACCTGAAGTCGAACGAGCAATATAAGCATTATTGCCAATTTCAGTGCTCAGCGGCGGTGTAGTGGATTCCAGCGTGAACTATTCCAGAACTCGTGCTTGGACGTCGACTCCCTGATTTTTTGTTGAAACCTATATGAAACAGTTGGAGTGATAAGTGCTAGAGCTCTAATGCGAAATTTCTGATCTTTCGGTCTGGCTTTCTTTACTCAGCTGGTACAGCGCCTGCCCTGTATGGTTCGAATCCGGGCTCTGCCCTAATTTTTCACAGTTTGGTCCCCCTCTAACTTAAAACATCTGCTACTATTTAACTCTAGGGTCCTCGTTGGCAACAGTTAACTAAAACAAATTTTATCCATCATTTGTATAAGAGAGAGACATAGTTCCACATATCAGTATGGTGAAGTGGAGCGATCGTGCGACATTACTCATATCACTGTTATTTAGTTGTGGGGCCAAAGTATAGATTTTTACACTGAAGTACCCATAGGAAAAACACAAGAAGAAACAAGGGAGTGTAGCATCGCATGAAATGGTTTTTGGCACGTAAAGGAACGTAATGGAACCGTGACTGTCTGGGCCTATGACTGTAGGCAGATGAGTGTTTTTGTTTGTGGTCATCTTGAAACGCATAACCCATATGTTGTTTTCCTGAATAAATAACCCACACGCCATCCACAGTCTTGGCTCACAACACTAGTATACAGTCTGAATGAGAAGGTTTGGTAGTAACAATCGTTTATTAACCTTAAATAGTCACAAGCTCAAATAAAAATAAGAAACATCAGCAGTACTTGCTAAGTAAATAGATAAATGTCTAAACGTTGAACTCTTGGTTAAAATAACTCTCAGTTATCATAAGAACTATAAGCAAATACAATGGTTCATGCCATTAATACAATTTAGCAATATTTTCCATCTTCAGTACTGATGTTCCCGAGCAGCCTGTAGCTACGGGAGAGGGCGAAATAAGGGCCCGGTCAAAAACGCGCAAACGTAAACGGAAAGTGGAACCCCCAAACAGGCCCCATCCAGTTGTTTCACCAAGACTACTACGTCCCAAACAAGTTAAAAAAGAGGTAACCAGATCTGTGAAAACGCTTTATGCTGATCCATGTTAAAGATTATTTTGGCATTACTTCAGCCTTAGTGGATCCGTCGAAAACATTTTTATACATTTCAACACACGGGATCTTCCAAGGTCATACAGTTCGTTTTAATTTATACTCCTTTATTTCTGTTGTAGTAAATTATGATTTTTGTGCCTCAAATATGGAAACATCTAGTTTCCCCATAGGATTTCGCAGTTACTATGAAAAGCAGAGAAAGTTTTTTTTGATGAACAGCAAAATGTCAGTGGTGATAGACCATTTCAAATCTATTCCCACCTGTTTTCTACCGTATGTTGGTTGAAATATCATATTCCTTGTGGCTACTGATAGCGGTGTATTATTGGCATGGTAAGTTTTGGTTTTCTAATGAGGGTATGCAAACTCAATTCACCCGGTCCGCCTATATGTGCAAACTAAAGCGGTTACCCAGTACAATCAATTCTATTATAGGTAACACCTGTTGATAAGTCAAAAAGTGTTACAGGTACAAAACAAAAATTTAACTTTTACCTGCGAACCAAACAGAACTTTCAGTATACAACACCTCACTAAAGCTGGAAAAAAATAGAAAGAAAGATATGGCCACTTCACTACGATAAGTGGCATTTATGAACCTTTACGAAATGCGCGCTTGAATTCGCGCTCGTGAAATTGTTGTTAGTTGAATTGTTGGACACTCCTCCGAGTCTTACTCACCACAGAGCTCTTCCAGGTTTCACGGTTTATCTTTCAACCAAAAGGACTTATATGTGAAGTTCGTCTACTCCACCGGCGCCAGCATCTTCAGTTGTGGTTATTGTGATATGCTGAAGCTGTTCGCTAACCTCAGTAAGTTAAGAGGCCTGTTTTTGGGTAAGCCCTTTGGGCAAACGCTCCACTCGGAATTATAGCGAAATGGTTTGAACCCTGAATTCTGTTTCCGGGTTCCCACTTTTGGGACAAATGACGAGAGTGGTAGGCTGAATTTTCTCAATACGTATCCTATTCTTTTTCAATTGTTCCATTGTTGAATTGTTTCGGGATTAATTGTCCCAGATGTGGACTTTCCAGAGATGAACTGACGTGTTGTGCATTCGTCGGCAGGAATTTTCGTGTTACCTTGTCCTGATGTGTTCCTATTTGAAACATGCAGTCAGTGGCGTGATAGACAAACCTTTGTCTCCCTACTTTCCATTGGTCTCTCTGAGGTTGTCGAACCTAGGGGTCCCGAAGTCCTAGTCAGCATGGCACCATCACCCAAAAGTACACACAGGCCTGACTACAACCTCAGGGAATCAGAATGGGTCAATCGCTGGGCCGTTCTCAACAATCAGCTGCTATCGATCGCGGGTTATAGGTGTATTGATTCCATACTCCAGACTGATTCGCATGAGTAATTGGTTTTGGGTGAGCGCTTTTAATCGGAACTTCTACGAAATCGTCTAGACTCCGAAATTACTATCAATTTCTCAGTTGTGGAATAATCATTTTCGTGCAGGGGCACAGTCCTTCACCGTGCGTCAGTCTAATCTAGGTTTCATAAGCCCGACAGTATGAAACTCGCGACTCAAGCAGTTACGCATATTCTTCCGTCCCTCGTCTTGGTCGACTGATAGTAAACGTACAGCCAGCTAATGCAGCTGTTCACTGAATCTGATATGACTGTGGGTCACCCTAGGACGAGTCGGATCCAAGCGATTGAACTGTCCCTGACAGAACTCATGCCCGTGGACCGACTGGCGTTACAATGATTATGACACATTGGTTAGTACAGCCTGTGTTTTAGGCAAACGATAAATCAAATGCGAAACTTTCTCAGTGAGACGAGTAGATCCTGTGCTTATCTTTGAGTGCGTTAACAAGTGATGTGTAAATCTTGTGAAGGTCGAACGTCTTGGCAGGTTGGTTCGGCCTCAAATTAGTAATAAACGTCAAAGTTGTGCATTACAGGAGGTAAAACTTGAACATAACGGAATGTGAACGCGATCGGTTTCCACGTGCAGATAGTTCGCAATTTCGCAATGTTTCACAAACTCTCCATCGAGAACAGAGCAGAAAAGATTTTGATACGCGACGGATGACAGCGCAAATGGGATAAATTGAAGCCCATATAGAGCAAAAGAAAAATTTATAAAAGTCGATGTGTACATTGTTTGAAATCACTTTTGCATGTCTTAATTTCAGGTTAAGATGTCCGTAGAGGGTTCTCCGGGTTTAAATGGCAAACGCGACTGCACTGCTAATGTTCATACGAGTAGTCTAACAGATACAACAATGGATTAGCTCTTACAAATTGGGACGACACGGATCTGCCAGGTGCAAGTAGTAAACTATATTAACACGCATGTACCCAATTGCTAGAGTGATAGGGGCGCACGCCAATATGTCCGCGGTGAACACTGAATGAATGGATGTAGAACGATGTAGACCGCACACAGACAACACCTCTGGCAAACCGGTCATCTGTCACTAGGGGTGCATGAACAGTCCACTCAGATTGGCATAGGTTTTAGCCGTCATCGTCCCAAAGGTCGCATAAGTCGAGCAAATAGTCGAATGGTACTCACCCGAATAACAGGCCGCTAACGATCGCGACAGCTGACAGCAGGGCTGAAACACACAGTGATCGATCAATTGCACTCTCCAAGCGTGCACAGATAGTGCCCGGGTTAAGTGGCAATCCATTCCAAATCCAATCTGACTTTGGTGGATCAGGCAAGACAGACCACCTTATATGAGTGGCCAATGTGTGGACTAACAACGATGTCTGCGATCAACGATATTTCAGTGGGATGGCCGACCGAGATAAGAGTACAACACTGAGGCTGGCTACCAAACTTCAAGACCTTTTCAACTGGTAAGTTATAATGCATAGGCCAAGTAATTCATTGTTCTAAAGATCGACGACTGAATGCACGCCATCGTTTCATCAACACTTTCTGACAGTTATCTGCTGAATCATTAAACTAACCGTCAGTCTTAATTATGTACAGCTTCCCTCGCATAGCTCGCTGTGTTCGATGGAGGTATTTTGAACCACACTGAACGCTTCACAGTTGTGCAGGTTGTCAGTATTGTCACTCAACATCATCATCATCATCATCATCATCATCATCATCATCATCATCATCATCATCATCATAATCTAAGTAACCGGGAGCCTGACCGGAAGGGACTGTGGCCTCCGCTCACCTCAGCAGTGACATGTAAGAAGAAAAAGAAAACTTTACTGAATAGATTAAAAATCAATAAAAGAACACTAGGCGGAAGAACTAGAAATTATGTGGATGCAAGTGCGCCATTGACCGTAGAGTTCCGATAATCACTGATTGACATCGTATCAATGAATTCGTCCAGCTCAATCCCTTTATAATTCCAGGATTCGAGAGTGAAGGATTTTTGGATCTCCAATAGAAATATGAAGGCGTATCTACCGAAGCAGTCGTGGACCTCAGCACCGGTTGTTCTGCTGGATCTCAGAAAACAGGGTGCGTGACCAAGTGTTAATTCTGCAGTTGTGATGGATTACGGGTGCAGACCGTAACGTTACTAGAACAACCAATAGTAACTAACTGATTACAATTTTTCCTGATGCTCACATTCGATTCGACACTGGACGTTCGATTTTGTCGTTGTATGGATTGGCCACATAGAGATCTGGATGAGGGGGTCGAAGTGATCGACTTTAGCGATTGATCATTCAGATATATAGGATAAAAATTACTCAGGGGGGAAGTAAGAATCACGCAAGGGAAAATGCAGCTGTCATATTGCAATCATGTGACCAACCAATGAAATAGTGGAGTGGGAAAAAAATTGGCTGACGAAGGCAAAAGAGATACGACGAACCCAAAGTATGTAGAACAGCACAAAGCTGACACCATCATCGTCATAGCAGCCAAGGGCCTGATCAAAAGATGTTGTGGCTCGGCTCGCCTCTCATTTCAACAGTGACGTGGAATATCCTAGAAGAAAACGCTACTAAGAAGGTTGGGAATTATTAAAAGAAAACTAGGTGGAAAAACTAGAAGTGGTATGGATACAGGTAAGCCATTGACTGCGACACACCGCCATCTCGGGTAACGTCTCTAACCAACGGGTTGAGCGATCACGAGGACCCCATCCAGGCAGGCGACACCTACCCACTTTGCTAAATGGAGCAGTCAAGGTCTTCATATTTCGTGACCGCGTTGTTGCTTGATCACCGCGTAGTTTCACCCAACTGGTGGTGGTCTCAGTATATAATGCCCAGTACGGTAAACGACTAGATGACGTACGGAGTGCGTGACCCAACCAACGCAAGCTGTGCACCGTGAGTAATTGACCAAATGATCGCGCATCCCCCAGTGCTCCGGAATACGCGTCGGAAAACTACCGCATTACTCACGTGATCAGCCCAATTAATGTTGTCTAATTGGCGGAGACAACGATGGTCAAACACCGCAAGCCTATTAATATCTGCCTTGCGAACAGGCCACGTTTCCGAACCATAGAGCAAAACAGAACGCACACAGGCATTATATGCTGTTCCTTTCAGCGGCAACCGAACATCTCTCCAACGCTACAGATGACGCACTTTGGCAATGACAACTCGTGCCATTGGCATCCTTGGTAATATGTCATCAGCCTTATTAAAAGCTGATGAGATAGTGCTACCAAATAGTGAAACTGTTCACAGTCTCAAACAGATTACCTGCAATGAAGGAAGTAGAAGTGAAAATGCCCAGTCTTGAAGCAACATTTTACACTTTGAAAGTACGAAGCGCACTCCATGCAAATCAGACCGGTAACTCATCTTGTTTAGCATGGTTTGCATGTCTTCTGCAAAGGAGCTAAGTAAGACAGTGTTATTCGCATATTTCAGATCGACCAACCTAGTGTCAGGAAGAAGTCGAAAACCAAGCTCACCGGAGTCCTTGAACGCACCATCCAGAATGTTTGCCATGACGACATTGAACATCCCTGATGAACACTCATTGAGTTGCCACTCCCACGTCGTGTGCACTTCTGCCCGGTTTATGTGTGTGATCGGCGCCTTCTCTCGGGGTGGAGTGAGAGTTCCGCCTGCCATTCCTTTTCCGTTGGTCCGATCTCGTTGGGCGACGGCTTGCTCGCAATCTATCAACTGTGGGCTTTGATCGTATTCTGCGACCGTGTCGAGATATTTTTCCGAGTGTTGGAATAATCGCGCCCCCGATCTGGCCTTCCATCCCATCTTGCCTGCCCTGTCTCGCTCGGTGGTCCGATCCAGTTGAGCGATGACTCATCAGGTCGCACATGCTGTCCCCGATCCATTCGCTGTGGGTTTTGGACCTACCTCCCCCGTGTTCAGGTATTCCACCGATTGTTGGAATACTCGCACCTCCAGTACAAAAGGTGTCTCCTTGTGGTAAGGGGGAAATTTACTTGAGCGTTTAACCCGAGTAGCCACAAAATTCCATAGGAGCAAATCAGAGAACGGTACTAGTCTAATCCATACAGCTTGGAAAAGTGTACGTCTGTCTATTGGTCCTAAGTATTATCTGATCAAAACCCGGTTCGAATAGTTAACCAGCAGCGGCTGAACGTAACCGTGTTCTGTCACGATATAAGGCTCTTGATACCGACCGAGAAATGAATTAATGATGTGGGTATTGTGATATTCATAACGAACATTAAATCGGTAAATAGTGTGGGATTTTGGTGGATTCAACTTAGACACTACTCTCACTTGGTCGCACCCTTCGCATCCACATACATTCTTAAGCCAGCCCCGTTTGTCACGGCCGCCATCAGCACGGCGACTAAGATTTAATTAGGCACCCTTGTAGAATACTATATGTGCCCTTATATTGTACACGACCGAAATACCGTGTCTGAACGTTCGGCTTGTGTTTATTGTTCAGACTGTCCGATAGCCTCGAGCAGGGACAAAGTGGCTGTTTCGTTAACTCCTATTAACCCTACCATCAGGACATCGCTTCAAACGGAAATCATAAGGATCATTAGAATTATTCGGTGGTAATTTGATAAGTAGGATATGCATTACTGATAAATTTTTGTATGTGTAAAACTCGAGTATAGCGCTTTTTTCAATGATGGCGGGCTAAAAGGCTAATAGGAAGGCGAGCGTGAGTGATATTCAATGTACATTTTCCAAAATGTGATCGGTTCAAATAGATCACCGGCTTTACGGGCTTTTGGCCATCGTTGAAATCGAACGCCTCGATTTTTAGCATTGTGGTTAACAGTCACTTAAGAGTATGTCCTACCATACGTTACTGCAGACACCTGTCTGGGCACTATCACAATCGCAAGTCAACTGGTATATGACGTGAGACACGGATTGTTCAGTTGTTCATGTGTCATTGCGATGCAGAGCCAACCGTCTAGTGTCTAATACTTGACAAATCTTCCTACAATGACATGATGATCAGGTTTCGTGCGCTGCATGGTTTCGGTGGATTATACTGAGACTGCGGACCAGTCATGCCAGATAGATCAAAGATGAGCAGTCAGAAGAAAAGTGATCGTGCCTGTAGGGTTGTACGTCCTACTACTGATGGTGTAGGAGTGCTTAGGCTGTGAGGCAAGCAACAATGTTTTCACAGTTGCGGCACTGCTCTCTTCTTAACAAGGAAGCTCTCATAAAACAGCGATCTGGTCGCCTGACAGCTGACCGTGTTCGCCGGCGTATTATCGAACGCGATCGAAAAACATTTGATATCATTCAGAAGCCTGATGTACTTTCGAATATGTGGCACTGATTTGGATCACACACTATCATTTTAGTCACTGTACTGTTGGGTCAGACAGGTGTTTAGCTTCTAAGTGGGGTATGGAATCCTGAGTAGGTACTTCAAGAAAACGCCTGTCTCTTGTTGTCTCGCAGGTCAGACTTCTGAGTCAGAAACTAGGGCTGAAGACACTCTAGTCAACAGTTTTTCGTGGCACAGACAACTGAGAAGTATCAACAGTTATCATCACCCTGACAGACCAGTCCATTCATTTCCCCTTTCTCCTCTGCTGCTGGTTCACCTTTCTTCAAGACAAGAAAATTGATAACCATTGGTGCTTTCAACATTCGCACTCTTCATCAAATAGGCCAAAAAGTTGCTCTGGCGATCATCTTGTCAAATTTGGAATTGAATGGGCGCTGTGTCTGCAAAACGCGCCTTTACGGTCCTAGCATTGTCTCCTACCGGAATTCGCCCTTGGATAATGCTATAGGTTAGCGGTTCAACTTCAGGGGCCTTGGTGACAATGAAGCTGAATCTCGCTGTCAAACTGAAATGGGGATTTGTTAGGGCACCCACCTTGTTACCGTCCCAAGGCGCCTCCGCCGTGAGGAAGAAAAAACGATTAACTTTGCCCTAGTTAGAGGACCTGCTCAGAACGGCCGAGAGGGTGGCCTTGGCTAGTTTTTACCCATCTGACTTTTTATTCCGCTATGCCTATCAGTGACCTTAACCATTTTTTTCGTCAACTGCCCTTCTCTGTTAAGCCACCGCGCATCATATAAGTACTTTGTATTTGTCGTCTTTGTCGCACACGTTTTTGGGGCGGAACAACGCTCTGTATTTGAACGCGTCTTTTTGGCTTGCCTTGGGAGCGAATACGGGACAATCGCGATACTATTCGGGACCGAGATTTTTTGCGTTAATATTACGGGGACGAGAACCCGAATTTTGCCAAGCGAATTACAATAGCTAGGACGAACCAGCGTACCGTTTAGAAGGGTTTACAACGGGATTGCACTGAGTTCTCAAGCAAAGCAGAGCCTTCTCAGCTGAATTTCAGTGGTGAGTTGCCTATGTGCCATCAGATATAGAAATTCAGTCCAACACCATCGACACTGATCAGAAAGAACTCTTTTATCATACATGCATACGTTCCAGCTGATAATAGTTCATATGTTGTCAGAATTGCCTTTAACAGAGCCCTATTCGCTGTTCTGAGACAAACTTGTCAGTTGGACATTGTTGCGTTTGTTGATTATATGGACACACATCTTGGTCGTTCAACTTCAGGGGGGAGGCAGCTAGGCGGTTTACCTCGTGTCTGTGCGCGACGTACTGACAATTGTGATCGACTCTTACAGTTATGCGCATCTCAAGGACTTTATACATCGAGTAGTGCAGTTTAGCTCAAATAAGATCAATGCGTCACATGCAGATCATCCTACGGAACTCCGTTACGGAAGCAAATTAATCATATTATAGTCGGTGGAGTCACTCCATTAAAGACTGTCCCTCATTTTGGAGTAACCACATCGGTTCAAATCATAGGGTTGTTCGTACCTGTTTCGTTCCAGTTTTTACTCAGAGAACAACTAATCACAAACCTAAGGTACCCAGTTGGAAACTGAGCGACGAGGGTAGATGAAACGCTTATCAAACGGCACTGACAGTCAGCCTGCCCGGATCACAACAGTGGGGTAACCGGAACAATCACTGGGCAAAAATCTAAACAGTTGTACAAACTTCTCGTGAAATGGTCTATTTCAAGATAGCGTTGCAAACACGAAAAAAGTGAATTTCCCGTGATTTACCAGAAATTATGATCAGACGTCGACTGATGCCTCTGACTTCGAATACGTCGGACACCACTGTGACCTAAAAAGCAAAATAAGGAAGAGTCCACGTGCTTCTATGTGTTATTCAAAGAAATGGAGAAGGCACTTTTGCCAAGGAATAGCTAGGTGATGTTCCATATGACTGGTGGTTGGACTCGTTTTCGACAAGGTTTCAGCCACGCTATATTTGAAAAATATGATTCCCAAGTTTGCAGATTGTCGCGGCGACAAGACAGATGAGCTGAATACTTTGAAGGACAATCCAGCTAGTCCAAGCCAGCTCATTCAGCCGTGAATAGTGGAAATTGCATGGTCAGTCGTGATGTTTCGAACGGTTCTGCATCGAGAACCGAAGTGGATTTAGAGCTTAAATTATTCATAGGTTAGAAGCTTCTTTCTTCAACACTTCAAGGGCAGTGATGAAATATTGCTGTCCGATCTGACCTCACTCCACCACTCCATGTGGCAGACTGGAGAGGTACCTCACGTCTGGTAGTATTTTCAAAAAAGGTTCCAGGACAGCATGTGACAACCACAGAGGTATTAGCCTTGTCTCTGTAGCGTAAAAGCAACTCACAGGTTTCTTACTGCAGTTGCTTCTGAAACACAGTGATAACCACATAAGAGAACAGGCATAATTCCGACCTGGTCGCGGGTGTATCGAACATATCTTCACCTGGTTACAGACACTGGAGCACTGGCACTTCTTTTCTCATCCAATGATCGTGATATTTTTGGACCCAAGAGATACACTTGACCCGAAGCTGTTGCTGTCCCCATCACAGAAGAGTTCCAGTTGAAACCGTTGTATGCCCACTCTGCTTGCAAGGTACGCATTTATAGGCAACTATCTCGAGCAGTGGTTTCCGATCTCCTGGTACCTTTTCAACTTTGTGATGGACGATATTGTGGAAAGGGCACTCAAAAGTTCCGAAGGTCTAGCAGTGGAGCTGTTACCAAGTAGTAAATCGTGTGCCGTCGGATAAGCGGACAACATTGTTTTATTTAGTTTTTTTTTGCCGAGAACACACAAACCATGTCAAGACGGTTAAATCATACGTCAGGTCTGCGTGATATGTACTTTGGACCTTCAGAGTGTAGTGATGTTCAACGATTGAGTTGGTACCGACCGCGCTTCTGTTAATGTTTGCGGGCCGCCGTCCATCACTGAATCTACCTGAGTAATGGTAGTAGCCGAGGTGCCCACGAGGATAATGAAAGCACGCATACCACTTGTGAACTTAAGTCAAATGTGGATGTAGAATCTGTCAGGATTCACGACCATACGCAATCTATCGGGGCGGTTGTAAACCTTTTGATTCAGGGCAGAACAAGACGGAATGCTGAAGGTTTACTCAGATAAAGCTGGTTCTGTACATAAATAAGCAACGGTTAGCAAATTATACAACTTACAACCAAGTGAACTCTGTGTACGGAATGTAACCGTCAGCAAAAATCAACCAATAACACGGTAACGTAAACAGTTCAATGCGCCGGTACAAAACAAACAAAGAGCGAGTTCAAAGGGGAAGTTCGTAGTGTCGGAGTAGAGTTGGTTTCGTGTAATAATGAAGGAAACGTTCGGCCAGTAATTAATGTAATCAGTACAGGTGTATATATGTGGAGGACTTACAGTACGATAGTTTGGCCAATAGGGTATAGGGATCAGTTAAGATTGGCATTGGGCACAGAGCTGGTCGTGGACGGGTAGTTGGGCGGTAGCGTCGCTGCGCTGGGTGCGGCAGTTCCGTGGTTCGACCCCCCAGCTGTCCCTTTGCCGTCCAACTACCAGTTTCAGTTGGAGTGATCCGAACACAACTTCCATTGATACGGACCAGAATCAACACTCCCCGGGTCCGCCCAACGAAAATTAACAAAAGAAATAAGATGTAGAACAGATTAGTGAAACAGAATGGTAATAGACGATTTACTTCTAGATGTCAACGCTCCAGTCTGGAAGTTAGTTTGCACTCTTATCTTCTGGCAAACATAGTTGTTGAACATTCGTCTTTGGTTGCCATTCGTTGCTCTGACTAATACATTTCTCACCGCTCCGTCTTTGCCAACAATAGACTGATCCATTATCCCCATGTTCCACTGTCCTCTTGGCATTGACTCGTTGGTCACCAGCACCAGGTCTCCAGCAGCAAGATCTCGAACTTGCGTTGTCCACTTCTGCTGTTTCTGTAAATCTGGAACGTATTCCTTGATCCATCGCGACCAGACAACGTCAGCTAGATGTTGTTCCTGTCTCCATCTTCCTGTCAGCTTTGAGCTGATCGTGGTGAGCACACTGCCTGATGGAATAGGCCTCATCATCAGTAGATAGTGATGGCGCCTGAGGTAGGAAAGAGTTACATAACCGCAAATTCGGTGTAACCGTGCAATTTTCTGTAGCAACCTACTCCACGAACAGGGCAGTGGAAAGCAGTGAAACCGAATGACACTCCCTAGGGTGGTGAACACTTGTATCTGTTCCTTCGGTCTTAGATCTGCTAGCCTATCAGATAAGCCTTTAGGTTGTGCAGACCATGCAACTTGATTTTTCCACAGGAATGTTGGGCCCTTGAACCACTCTGTTGTTCTTTGATCTTTCGGGTGCATACCTCGAGATACTAAGTCCGCAAGATTATGTTTGGTGTCCACGTACCACCAGTTGTCCGGACTAGATAGGTCGTGTATAGATGACAATCGATTGGCGACAAACTTTTCAAACCGGCTGCAAGTATTGCGAACAAGCTGAAGAAGAATCACTGCGTCCGTCCATACAGTCACGGATGTAATTTCCTTCAGTAGCTCATCTTTGACGTAGTTGGTTAGCTTGGCAACAAGGACATCCGCTGTCAGCTCCATCCGAGGTATACTCACAGCACGCATGGGAGCTACTCTAGACCTTCCAAGTACCAGGGGGCAGTAGATAGATCCGTCCTTATCCACTAGTCCAGCGTACATAGCGGTTCTCTGTAGCATCTTGTCACGTATAAGACGGGTTTTCGAGCTGTTCAGCGCGTGATAGGCTAGTTCTCTGTTGTTTGGCGAATTCAGCTGGCCATTCCCCAAAGGTAAAGCTATTTGGTTGTGACTGTCAGCGAAAGTCAAGGAGCTTCTTCTATACTCAAGGGCAGCGCGGTCTTCAACAGAAGTAACACGCTGAATGCACTGGGTTTAACTGAATTCAGAGTCAAACATCTTCTCTAGCTGAGGCGACCCTGATGCATCACCAGACAAGTGGTATGCTGAGGTTTCTATCCTGCCCGTACCACATTCCGTTTTGTTCTGCCCTGAATCAACAGGTTTACAACCGCCCCGATAGACTGCGTACAGTCGTGAATCCTGACAGATTCTACAGTGGATTTGAACACACTCAACTTGTCAACTATGCGCTGAGTTCACGATGCACATGTGCGCGCTCGGTTTTGCTCTCTTCTTGAGAGACATAGCCCATCAGTGCGAAAGATGCATCTAGACTCTCGGTATTCGATCATTGTTGTCTCCATCATTCGGGGTTGCATCAAATAAGCTGTGGTTGTGAGCAACGAAGTGGTCAGTCGGCTAGTATATGGGAAATGTGCAGGCGTAACAATGAAAATGCACAGCCCTCGTTGGTTTGGTCACGCAGTACGTATGTCGATGGAGCGATTGCCATGTCAAACATTATTCAGTGTAGCTGTTGATGGTTGGAAGAAATCTCACGGCGGCCAGGCGATGATATATTCACCGGCTATGTCCATCTTCATCGTTTCGCTGAGCTAGGTTGGTGGGTACTGTCTGTCTGGTTGGGGAGTTCTCTACCATCTGTAGTGTGGTTTGAAACACTCTCTGAAATAGCGCTGCGAAGCACTCATTGGCAATCATGTACCTGCAAGCTTGTTGGATATTCTTTTTTGTGGGGCTCGATTGTTTTCGTTCGTTTCTTTTCATATATTCGCTGTACATTTCTACCAATTGATCAGTCCGCTACATCGCAGACTGTTGTCACGACCAGCGGAAACTTTAACCATAACACCCACGGATACGGCTCAAAGCCAGAAACGATAGTGAGGATAATAATGATAGTGATGATAATGATGATTATGAGTGGTTGGCAATCTATTTGTTCGTTTTTTTTTTCAATATCAGGGATTGGACTACGCGTAGCTTATCTGAATGCGGAAACTGCAGTCAGTTGTAGTTATGTGTGGTGGTCAATGAGCCACCCGGGATAAGTATGTATTGTTCTATTCGATCGATTCTGACCACTTCTTTACAAACTAAATCAAGTTATTTTCAGTTCAATCACGGATTCTTGGACAGACTGACACAATTCATCACAAGGATTGACAGTTCACACAAAGCTGCTGAGTTAACCATCCAGCAGGATTAATCCAGTGTACAATGTGCACTACATTTGCTCGCATGAAATAACGTTTGCATGTATTCTAGAACGTGCCGTACAGTACTACTCTATGTGCATGGGATATTGTTTTAAAGAATATCCACAGGCTGCTCACCAACAAAATCTTGTTCTCAGTATGGGAAATTACAGTTTCCAGTTTGTTATTTACAATCAAATTGCTCAACATTTCTTGCTAAATGTGTCCAATTCTCGGCCAAATTCGATCGTTACTAGACAAAGACGTAAGGATGAGCTTTATTTCTTTTTTGTTTTACAGCCTGAACTCAACACACCTCCAGAAAAAGAAGCCCCGAAAGGTGGTGATGTTATCATACCAAGGCCATTTACGAAGAGGATTCCCGAGAAACGGGATAAGCCAGTGACCTCCCCGGAAAAAATTACGGCATTACCCATTGCACATAAGCCCCTTGGGAACGTTAAACCTCCCAGTGTTGCCATGCGCCCTGCACGGGTTATTGCCAAGCCAGCCCCACCTCCGTCACTTCCACCGGCGAGGCCAGCGCCACCAAGGACAGAACCCCTAGTGATCACCCCCAGAAAACCAATAAAAGAAGAATCAAAGCCAGCGGTTCTTGCAACTCCTACCCCCAAACCTAAACCGAAGAAACCACCACCTCGAAAACCAAGAAAAGTACATGCAAAACCCCAGATGAACATAGATGTAAGTGCTCAAAAAGAAACACCGGACGAGTTGATACCAGATGTACACTGTTTGCCTGACTCGACTATCATTGATACCTATCCGTTCCTTTTGGAAGAGCGACAAGATCACATTGTTCCATCTTTGAAGGCTGAATCAATGGAACAAATGGTTGATCCCCAAATTCTTGAACAGCCGGGCGATGCTGTAATCGACCAGATGTCAGTGCAAGCCGATAAAACTTTTGCGGTAAATAGTCCAAACGAAACACAAGATAACGAAGAAATGAAGCAGGTTGATAAACTTGTAGTTATTCAGCAGGAGGAATACGTTCCAGCTGCTTCTGGGCGTGAACGCTCGGCTGATATTTTAAGCGCGTGTGATGGAACAGAAGAGCCCAAACTGGCTGAGTCATTCAATGAGCCTTCCAAGGATGTGAATTTTTATGATGTACAAGAGAATGTAAAAGATGGGACTTCTGAAGTAGATAGGGTGATCCGTGAGCCTTCAGAAGAATCAAACAAGCAAAGTATACTTTCTGTGGAGCAGATGGCAGCTGAGGACCGTGAGCTTTCCAAAAGTCCAGACACCAAGCGTCAGTTGCCAGATGACGACCTCACAATAGAGTTGCAAGATGGCATCACTGGACATGTTGAAAGACCAGAGTCCTTAAGTGTCAAACTGGATGATGCTATTGAAGGCGAGAAGATTTCTGTAGATGACGAGAAGGAAAATGTTGCCGTCAGAACTACTACAACCACGTCCACTGTTCAAGATGAGGTTGTCAGAGAAGGTATTGCCGAGGATAAAACGTCCCAGAAACGAACATATGATGAAACAGTAAGAGAAGTAACAAAACAAGATTCACCACCGCATACAGAGCTGGAGCCAACAAACACGGCTGATGCTTATCGAGCAATGGTCTCTGATTTAACATTGAAGGCGAAACATAAAACAACAACTTCAAACCAAAAACCTGATGAAGTCAGTTCTGGTCCTAAGTTCACGAAACATATAAGAGATGAAGCTAGACAGGACATATGTTCACCTGATCCGAGTGACGTTGAAAAAATCAAAACAGTTTCAATCTCCGAGGTTTCAACAGATAGGGAACCTACTAAACAATTACAAGTTCTGACGGCTCAAAATGAAGTAATCAGCGGCCTGGCGAAAACGGCCAACTTATCTTCGAAAAATTTGCGAAAGCAGTTAAATGATGCTGATATTGAAGGTACAGTGTCTTTGAAAGCCTCCGATGCGGTGCCATTTAGACCTATACCTGACAACCTAAGCCTGGTAAAACAAGACGTTAGTTCTGTTACAAATATGTCAGCTCAGCCGATTCCTTTGATAAAACCGGCGGAGTTTTCACAAAAGATTACCGAGAATGATCAATTCGTAAAGCAAATACACGATGAACGATCAGGGACAACCACTATTTTACAGGACACCTCTGTAAAATCTATTCCAACTGTTCCAGTCGAAGCTCTCAGTGGATCGAAAGAAAACGATAGAGATGCCAATCACCTTGCACACCAAGACGCAAAGCTTTTCGAAGACGTTCAGCAACACAGGGTCAATAGTGAAAACCAGTTTGAAAAACAAATTCAGGACGAGACTGTGAATGACCTGACCCTACCAGCCACACTGTCCAAAAGCTCGGTTGGATTAGAGCCCAGTGACTTAGCGTCGGAAGTTCAAGAACCCAACGTGCCTAAGCCAAAAGCCGTCGAGCAAAAACTGGAGGATGACACATTGAAGTCTAAAGTGGGCAATATGTTTCAAAACCAGATACATGATGAAAGCGTGGAACAGACTAACCAACCTGAACCGCAATCACTTCAATCAATTCGGTCTCCGTCGAGCGTGGTGTTAGCTACCGAGCTCGAAAGTGATGGTAGTGTAATCTCACCAACAACGAAAGCCTTCGAAGAATTGTCAACAGAGCAAAGACATATATCTGTAGGAGGAAGATGGAGACAACAGTTACATGATGAGGAAATATGTAGGATAGAAACACCGGAAATTCCCACTGTCTCATTACTAAGAAGTCACTCAAGTACTGAGTATTCTTCAAAGGTTGAAAGTATAAAACACCACCCGCCACCAATCACAGATGCTCAAGCAAGTATGCATCCTGATCGCAATCATGCTAAAACTGATCAAACATGGGTAAAACAAATAAGGGACGAACAAATCAACCAAATTTCGGTTTCGGAGACGTCCGTGTCACAACCTGTTGATGTAATATCACAATCCGGACAGCGTTCTATTGAGCGGGAACACGCGCACAGGGAAAGTTTGGCAAACGTGCAGATTCCTATAGAAAAGACTGCACAACAGTCAGCTGTTGATGGAGATCGGAAGTGGACTTCACAAATTCATGATGAGTCTATCGATGTTACCACCTTGTCAGAAGCTCCAGTGCTTCATCCGTTGCGTTCTTTGCCTAGTGTAGTTGTACCCATTGGAGAGTTGCACGAAACACCCGCAGACCAAATAACAGCTTTTGGTGGGTCAGGCAAGATAGTGCATGAGAAAGATATAAGTGTTATAAAAGGACAAGACCAAACCGTGGATCAAAAACCACAGCCCCAATCCACTTCTGTTCACTCCGTACTGCCCACAATCGGTCCATCTGTTTCAGCTGAAGACAGAGAGCTTGAAGTGGTACAGTTGGAAGCGGACACTACCGTAAGCATGAATGGACAACAACTGAAGAAAATTTATTCAACTCTACAAAGTACATCCCAGGAAATCAACAAAACAGGTGAGCTTGAAGCAAATGCTCAAATAACTGCGCATCTATCAACTGTTTCACTGAAACCGGATGTTTTCGAGACGGACGAACTGCCTACCAGGGGTGGTTTAGAAAGACTCACGGTGCGACAATCAGCTGCTGAAATCTGGGGGGATCATGGTAGGACTGTTTCACCTGGCTTTCACAGTGGCCTTAGATCGACAGCAACAACACTCATGGATAATAAAATGGAAAACACTGTCGTTAACCCATTATTCGAAAGAGATGACATGATCGATAAACAGGCTGACGCAGTTGTCCCGTCCGAAAAGGATGAGTCCAAAGTTGTTCATTCTTTCCACCTCACGTATCCAAGTGATATGCCTAAGAAACCCGTAGACGGGAAATCGTGTAAAGAACCATATGCACAAGTGGTTACCATTCAACCTGGTGGAGCTTCAGCATCCAATTTTGAGCATGATCTACTCATACAAGACTTGAATATTACTTACAGAGAACATGTGGAGTTGAGTGATGAAGCAAGTGGTGTGATTTTAGCACCGGACCGCACAATAACTTTAAAAGCGCAATACGCCACCACCACTACCGACGGTCAGCTAGACACAGATGTACCCGTGATGGTATCTCCACCGGTTGACGAAATGTTGGCAGAACGGTGGGCGAGTGGTGTGCCTTATGAGCACGGCTCACTAAATGAGGTTCTCCCACCACCTCCAGATGATAGACCGAATCAACCGAATGGTTTGGACGTTGATGGAACTGCACTACCTAATCTTCATATTGAACTGAACGTTACGCTAGCAGGCAGAAACAAACCGGATAGAACGTTTTTAAAGCAGTTCTTACTCAAACCAGAAAAAGCCGCTGAATCAACTAATCAGGCGGTATCAGTCGGTTCGACCAACATTGCAACTTCTATTAGTGTGGCACAAAGAGAGCAATGTGAACCATCGTTTACAGACCACGAGAACTCCGAAGGAGTCGAAACTTATGGAGCGACTTCACCAACGTTGTTTTCACCTGTTTCCCGTCCGCACTCAGTTAACTCTTACAAATCCACTTTGCATACACAATTAACCTACAGCGATAGAAACATGGACAGTGTACAAACGACGGCCACCATTAGGTTGAATAACCCTTCACAACTATGTTCCTCATCTAGGTATCAAATCACCAACCGTTTCCGAAGTCGTTCCTGTGACTCAGTTTTGGAGGAGCGCGAAAAACGGTATCCAAATGCCGCATCGAATGGTTATGACATATATGACGTCAGAATAAGCCAAACCATCCATACTCGTTCGTCATCAGCAAAACCAGCCCACGATGAAAGAACACAATGCCAGCAACGGCAAACAGACACTCAGACGCGGAGAAGGCGTGTACAAGCGGCAGAAGTTGCTGCTCGTGCCGCTCTAGCAGATTCCGGACAAACACTCGGTTTCGTTTCCAAATACAGCTTAGAAATACGATCTATGGCAGAGGATGTTTATCTGGATCCGAGTAGGTATCATAAACAAAAAATGGATGAAAATGTTTTCATTGTGCCCACTTTGTCCACCTCCCCAGTTGAATGTTCGTCGTCGCCCTCGTACAAATTAAACCCTGATGAGCTTCCATTGCATCCTAAACGGATTGGTCTAACCTATCTCAGTCAAATCGATGTTGAGCCGCTTGTTGTTGATGGAGGCAGCTTGGTTCATAGAAATATCGTACATGTTATGAGGGATGCCTCGATTGTCGATATGGATCTCCTGGAGTCCTTGTCAGTCACATCATTAGTAGTACCTAAGGAGGTAGCAATTTCTAATGAATATGAGTTCGAAGTTGAAAAGACAGGTTCCAAATCAATGTCAGTTAGTCCAACGGCTTCAACTATGCAACTAACGATGGATGCGATTGAACCAAGCAGGCATGAATGCCAAAATCTGTCGGCCTCCCAATCACCTATCGAGTCGCGAGATCCTCTGCCCATTCGTTTGGTTCCTGCCGTTTGCGATGCTCAGTTCAAAAATACACACATGAAGGTGGATTCCGTATTCAACACCACTGGTAGGAAGCCTTTTCAAGTTTCTGCTAAACTGGAACAGTTGTCCTACAATGTGAAACAAGCTCAACAACCAACAACCAGCTCACGTGAGCTCGCACATTATTTAACTGACGCTTCAAGGCTGCATGATATTTCATTTGGTAAAGCGTTGGATAAACACCACAATAAAAGTTCGATATCATCTTCTTTGGTTTCCACTTCAACTGTTGAAATTGTACTTAAAACTGAAACTAGTGACCAAATACTGCTTGATTTGGCTGAAGAACCAAATGTATGCGCTTACTTCACTAAGTACCAAATGGCTAGACCAATGTCCATTGTGCCTAAGCTTGAGAACGGCTGTGGAAGTCAACGATTTCGGCCCACTGAACGTCAAAACTTCTTAGGTGATGTCGATCATGTCGGTGTGAAGTCCCAGACACGTCTAGCTAGCTACGCTATCCGAATGGCATTATCTGTCAATGATGAAAACTCGACTAGTCCACACGAATCTGTGCATAACAAAACATATCCCGTTTATGTACCAGATAGGTATTCAGTGAAACCGCTGATATGGAAGCAAGAAAGTAGTGTATCTCATTCGCGGGAAGCACATCCACAGCCTCCCATTGAACGTCCAACAACACCGACTCCAGGCCTACAAAAACACACTTGGTTTGACTCGGGAAAGCCTTTGATCCAAAAAACTAATTTTGAAGGCGAGGACTTATCAGATGAAATTACAATACTGAATCTAGCAGTCTCCATTGTTTATGTGGACGAGGGGGAAATCGAGGTAATCACTCGAATCGATGTACGGAACATGGATAACGAGAATGACAGACTTCCTTCGGAAATTCTGCAGGCTGCATGTGGGCCTGATGAAGGAGTCGATCTGGCATGTGAGCCCGAGTGTTGCCCCCAAACCCTGGCAGAGTTAGACTCAACGGCGGAATCGACCGTTGCCCCAAAATCAGCCACCCTAAATATGTCATCGATCACCAAAATCGACCATTCCGCAACGAATGAAACGGAATTCCGCACACCTGTTGGTGCTGATCTGTCAGGCCTGCCATTGAATCATGGGAGTCAGAATAGCCTATCCGCAGTACAGAATGAGCACGAACCAGTGGACGAAGAACAGATCTCCGGGGATATTTTTGAGATAGCTTTGGAGCAAAATATGCGATTTAGAAACGGTGAATTACAGGTTGAAAGCATGATTGCAACAAATGGTAGCCGGGAATCGGTTCGCGCTGTTCCTTCCCTGTCAATAAAGAATATCAATGACAGCAATTCTCACTGTTCGTGCACAACTAAAACAAAAAGAAACTATAGCGATGCACACAGTTGTAGCCTTCCTAAAATTAATCATGTTATCCAGTTTGAGAAACCAGAAGACTTTTACTTAAACGACAATAAGAAATCTCAAAACTGTCCTGCTCTATACGAAGTCTTGAAAGCTGACGATAGCTATTCAACCGTGTCTTCATCTTCACAATTCGGAAGTGCTGGACTTAGTCATTCAGCTAACCGTTCACCAGAGCCTGAAGATTTATATCATACAGAAAACAATAACAATCAAGGTATAAAACGTCGCTGTTCATCGGACTGTTCTCTACGTGTTCACACTTCAGAACATACTGAACCACCGCCTGTAAATAGTGAAAAGCAGAAGTACACCGAAGGAAACAACATGTCCTCTGTCACCACACAAGCCATGAGATCAAATACTATTATGTTTCCGCAGATGCATAAAAGACCATCTTCACGCCCAGGTTATAAAAAACTATTTTCCATCAAAGATCGTCGTCTTATCGTTTCCCTACCTGACCTACAATGTGCCACCAGGTATATACGTATTGGACAGCCCTCAGTATTACTGATAAGTGGAGTCCACCGCACCACCATTGCGAGTGCGATATGTAACGATCACCAAACGGATGACGTACTGTACGAATACATACAAAGCATGGAATGTTATTCAACAGTTATGTGTGGGTTCTCATATGCACCAGCATGCGAGAATAAGACACCGGTATTTTGTCATCAAAATAAACCATGGTCACTGGCTCGCTATGATGACAACTATCGTCAATCAAAATCGTCTCCCAGTTTCGGATTGAACACACAGGTTGAAAAACAGATCAACCAGACAAACAAGAAGTCAAACAGGCTGGAAACAAATCTCAGCAATCATGTCGATATTTGGTTAGCCCAAGCAGGTATATCTGTACAAGGAACTTCTCTTTTTGTAGGACAGCAATGCAAGCCTCGTCTGTCACTGGGACTGACGTTGAAAAGTCAGCCCATTCTGTTACCTAGGCAGAAATTTAAACAGACAATTCTTGAAACAAATGACACACACGTTTGGTGTAATTTGGAAAATTTCACTGGTACCAGTTGCTCCAATTCCGGAGAATTTGGCTCTGGGTACAGCAGTGAACAGCTAACTTCCGATATTTCAGCCGGCTTCAGACATATATCTAAGCCATCTTCATATGATCCGATCCTATTATCAACCAGTCGAAGAATGAGACGTAAACGCCATCGAGGGAGATTGCTCGTAAAATCACAAGAAATACTGCAGCAATCTGAGGCTGTCACTTCACAATTAAAAAGTATACCGGGGTCGAATTTAGGAGAGTTGTTGGAAGAACTGCCTGCAAAAATAACAGTGGCATCAACATACAATGAAAAAATCGAAAATGTATCTTCCACCCATATTCTAAGAGAATATGTTCACGGAGTTTACTTGCACCACATGGAGAACATGAGGTTATGTCTTATGGGCCAAAATAGTCTATCATGTAGAACCAGTGAACAGATATACGAGTTGGCATCGAACGTTCTCATCAACATTGAGAGCCACCTAAATCTATCATCGAAGCCTCGCCTTGTTACAATTTGCAGCGTTCTACAAGAAGTCGCCGTACAACATGAAATCGCTTTATGTTCTTCGTGCATCACTGCTCGACTCGGTGAATTAATATTTTGCACACACATTAATCATTCGGCCTGCCTGCCGAATGGCTTTGGAACCATGAAAACAGAAGAGCAGGTACACTTCACACAGCTCGAAAGTATCGACAAATTACATGTCATACAAGGTTGCTTTAACTGGGACGTGCAAACCTATTGTTTTCTTGTGTCTGATAAGAGCAACTCTTTGACAAGAGACACGTGTAATTTAAGTGAAAACGACTTGATCCGATATTTTGATCTCAATCTGTGCTCTTCTAAAACGTCGTCGACGGCCATCGCATCGAAAACGGACTTATCGGAATGCTTACAGAACAAAACATGTCTAATTGCGGGCGATACATGCTCGAGGCAAGCAAAACAGGACTATGTCCACCATCCCAGTGATAACGGAAGCTCTCCCCAAAACAATGATTTGTTTGAGGACTCAGCTGGCAACTTTTGCCCTCCCTCACCTACGCAAACTTCGGATGGAATAGATGAACCTTTTGACGATGAGGAGGAAGATGAGGATATAACTGAGGCGACGCTGTCCCCACTTGAAAATGATGTAAATTTCTATGTTCTTCCTGTTGCCTCACGTCAAAAAACTGTTTTCGTGGAAAGATGCACTCCACCTTTAGTTCACCAGATCACAGAAGCTGACGAGACTAACAAAGTATACTACTTGTCCGAGGGAGAAAATGAGTCACTTAATGAATACGTACATTCGATTGAATTTGATTCAGGTAATTCACCCGAATCGGATAGTCACAAACACCGTAGTGAGTTTCAAAGAGGAGTAAAAAAAAAGGCAAAAACTGCAACACCGCAGATGGTACACATGAACAGGTTGACACAGGAATCACCACTGAGACACATAGGGTCGCTGAAGCAGCCATTGGAAATCTCTTGTTTCTCAAGTTCTTCACATAATACTTTTGAAACAGTGGAAATACCTGTTCGTTCGCCAGAGCTGACAACCAAACGCAGTGTTTATGCTGATACGTCTAAATTGAAGCCCCATTACAATCGCTTGCAACCGATCTTATTTGTTGCGCTGGAAGTCACTCGACAATTGTTTGAAGCTGAACGCGGCACTGATACGAATTTCGAACTTCCGTCTGATTTATCCAATCAAATTATACCCGTCTGTTTTGTTGAGTCAGCCCACATGGTTGACGAGTTTTACTCAGATGATATGCGCTTACTCCATGCCATCCATTTTACTCGCGACGTGTTCTTGTTTAATCTGGCTGCCCGGTGGTATACTAACATTATCAGTAGCGTGGACATGAACCCATTTCCCAAAACTACCTACGAGGTCCATCACAGTGGTCATGTAAGCTCCTTAGGTCTTGTGCATAATCTACTCTCAGACGGAGTACCCGAAAAGCCAACCGAAACTTGTTTCGCCCGCACAGAAGGTACAGTCCCTGCGTTTCAAAAAAATGATCGCTTTGCCATCGTTCGTATGCAGTCTATCGTTGCTCACCTCTTGTCAGCTGTTTTCTTCCCGTCTATTATTTTCCTGATCCATAACAGTGCTCGTGTAGCCTATTTTCAAACTCCGGAGGGGTTTATTTTATTTCATAGTTATACCCAAAAACCTTACTCAATATGTGAAGTACGGAGGATTTACCCATGGCTATATGTTCATGCAACGAATAGGCTGGATTATCTGCAGGGTTCTCAAACTGTGGGTTTAACAAGAAATACGCTAGTGGAACAAAGTTATCGAGCCGCTGCTACAATACTTCCAATGATACAACAAGATCAACTCCCTAGACTTTGCATGCTTACATGTTCGTCATTGAGCAAAAACATACCGAACAATGATAATTCAAAAAGCACGGGATATCCCGAGAAACAACAACTAAATTTAAGTTCAGTCGAAGACATGTGTACGTCCCCTTGTAAAAATAATTGTGAACTGACACAACTTGCTCTGTTCCACTCTGTTAGCAAAGCTGCCCCAAACAGCATTGATGTGCTTCATAACTGCTCTGATGAATACTACTCAAGAAGTACATTCCTCACCCAGCTTGAAACAGTACAGTACAAACTTAAAAGCATACCATCGAACTTATCAGTGGAAAGTCAGTTAGAGCAAACTACTTCTGGACTCGGATCCAAGGATGAGAAACTACCTTTCGTTTTCAGGGAGGCGATAATTGGTTCCACTGAATTCCATGAGAACATCAATACAGACAAAATGGATGAGAAGCTGAGTCAAGTTGTTCACGAGTTTTTTCGACAGGATCACGTTTTCGATACCTTGCATTTTCTCCCTGATTTACTGAGTCTGAGATATGTGGAATGGTGCCGTCCCGTTTCTATCCATTTATCAGGAAGTCATAGGATAAGTCACCTATCACAACCAGTTAACCTAGGCGATTGTTTAAGTTTGCTAACCTGCAGTACAAAGCAAAAACAACCCACAAATGTGTTGATCTTATCACGTGTCTCTGAACAGTACACACCTCCGTTTACCCGACAAACTTCTGTAAAGTATTTAAAATCTCAGCCATCTCGGGTATCCAAGTTAATCCAAAACTCACTTGGAACTCCGTCGAATATCTCAAACGCGTATACAAACTGCACAGTTCAGACCGTGCGACCGTTGCTTAAAGTACATGCTTTCAGTGAACTAATTCAAGGCGCACTTCATCCTAATCAGAATGCTTCGTTCCAAAGGCAAAGTTGGTGTGCTACTCTTAAATTCTTTTGGGATGTGGACTTACACGATTTCTTTTGCATACCCGCAAAAAAATACTTAAGTCCTCTTATAGCATCCATTCAATGCACTTCTTTCCGATGGGTTACCATCGCCTTTAATCACTACAGCTCCTTTGATTCGTTTCGAGTAACGGTGGAGAGTGCATGTAGAAATCGATGTACCTGCATTTATACTGCTAAAAACACTTCGATCATTCGACTAGTAAAGGCATCCTATAGAGTTCAAAGATATTCTGAAGATAGTATTTCTTATGACTGGATGTTAGCCAGGACCGATACGATTACTGAGACAGATATTTCTAGATGCTCAGCTAGCAATATGTGGTCCACTCGGACAAAGGAACGTGTGGGAATTCAAGACCGGTCGTCTCGTATGGAACTCATCCCAAGCCAGACTGTTCCTCCACACGATCATAGCATTACATCCAGCTTATGTGAGCCTCTGAAATCTGGTGATTTCAAAACAAAAGGGCCCTTCTGTCGGCAGATAGACTTTAAGAGAAGACACAAAACAGTTCGGTCCAAAGCAAACGTCGGTAAACGAACTTGTGAACCACAAATCAAGAAAAGCAAGACAACCGGAATAGTTCCCATGATTCCCAATAAGTGTAAGAATCTAACTGCGACTGATACCAATAAATGTCCACCTAAACAAACGACCCTACAAACGCGAAAAAATGTTGGTGATAATCGCAGGCGCCAGTGGTCTGCACCACCCATCCGGTCCTTTGTCAATGCCCTACTCACTGGTCGTGACAACGCAATGACGCGGGTTAGTGAAAACAAAAAGGCTAATCAAAACATGACCATATTACCCATTGCTGGTGACGTTTTAGAAGGAGGAAACGTGTTCCCATCGGATACATATGAAAAAACAGACAGTTCCTTGCCCACTACGACCATGTCAGGAGGAAAGACCCGCTCACATATAAGTAAGGTTTGTAATCATTTGTTCAGCCATTGCAAACATGGATCTTTAAGCCTGGGTGAAACTACCTCTTTTATAACCCAAACAGTCGAGCCGAATTCAACAGAGCACGCTACTTTGCGACCACCGCAGCAAACTAGAAGCCGCATTCCTGTGCCAATTCAACCATCTGTGACCACTGCCAAAGCCGGGTGGGGAAATCTAGCATCCAATAGGTCCGTTCTCAGTCGAGGTCATGGTAGCAGCCACAGTACGAAATGGGAGGCTAACAGTGACAAAGCACAACGTGATGCGAGCCCCAAAGCTTCTCTACAAGCCATGGATGTTGGACCAAGAACAACGCATTCTAGATCCATTCCCAGAATAGTTAGACGAATGAACTGTGATGATCCTGACAAAAACAAGCGATCTGAATGTAATCCACATAAAATTGTGGAGTTGAGTAAATATTTTCAGAACCCTACACGCGATTACACTCAATTAGGAACTCTTCAAAAACCAGACGTACAACGATATAATGTTATATCACATAGAACACTTGATGGACCGACTCGTCTAACTATACCACATGTGGTTAAGGACAGGCCTAAAGCAGCCGGACAGCGACCAGGAACCATAATTAGAAAAGGTTCCGGAATTCAATTGTCTAGCGCAAATAACTTTGGGGATCACAAGAAAACCATATATCTGGCCCGTCGATTGACGGAACCAGGCTCATTCGCCACAAACAATGAAACACCTAATGAACCTCTAAGGAGCCTGACGAAAAATGTGCGTGTAGGTACGAACAGAAGCCATCCACGGTGAACAATAAACGTAATCTATCGACTCTTTTACTGCTGGAACGACAATCATACCTATTATTTTGATCTGTGTGATATTCCGAATTGTGGGACACAACTTTTGTTCAAACACTGTTTGAAATATTACTGCCCTCTTGGGTCACCAGGCATTAGTGCAAGGGTTTTCTTTGCTTCTTCGGTGGCATTCAGTTCTGTTTCATTATACGCTTATTTCACTGTTAAAATGCATCGAATAATGGTTGCAGGTATTATGAATGTCCAGCTCTAGATAAACCATTTTGTCTGTGACAGACAAATAAAAAGTACCGGTAAATAATTTCGTATTTTGGAATCTCGAACAGTTAAGTCCGTTTATGACGAAGCATGTTTCTACGTGTGTGCAATCAGAATGGATCGACACCAAAGTGGTTCATTTAAACGATATACAGTATGTCACCCTCAATACACAAAGCATCTTAAGTTATTTTTTTTAACCAGAGTAAAATTCCAGACAAATCAATCGTTTTTATGTTTTAGGACAGTTATGGATGTCCTCTTTTCTTATTCTTTCTGGATGCAGCTTATCTATAATGCATCCAGCTTTCCGGACTAAAATTCTAACTCCAACCAGCGCGTTTGCGACATCTTTGAAGATATGCCGATTACTGTCTCATTGGAAGGCGTACATACATGGACGGTCTCGAGCCTGATCAGTTGGTACCATGCCGATTGCAGCAACGAACAGTGTTTCTTAAAAAACCAGTTCTGGTGTACTACAAGCCAATGGAAAACTGTTTCATTAAAAGAGCTACAAGTTATGAGGATGTTGACGTGTCATTAAGTGCAACATGTTACCATGTTCAGTGAAGTTTCCAACTAGTGGTTTAAGTTACCAGATAGACCCCAACTTGAGAAGATGCATCGACGAATTTTACTCAACGGAAAATTCATGTCCTCTTAATTTGTCAACATGTAAATGCTTATTCACACTGTGGCTTCACCTCACCGTTGCCAGTCTCAGTAAATAACGTCCACTGCAGTGAAATTCTGAGGAAACAACTGCAAATCCTAACAACTGTTTCACAATCTGTTTGCGTATGGACGAACAGCTGAAATTTTCAGGTGATTATCCCCCTTAACACGAGTTCGCTGACAGAAACGGCGTCAGCCTAACAGTGCACGTCTGCAGCCACTTTCGTCACGACTGGCATGGTTTCAAACCACAGAATATACCATGCATAGGCATTATGCTGATTTCTCTTAACAACCGGAGTTACTTTCGAAACCAAAGGTAATAGAAGCCAATGGAGGTAACGTGTAAACCAGTAAATCTTAACTACACTGTTTTATCAACGGTGTTAGTCAAGCAACAGTAGGAACAAAGAAGTCAGAAACAGTTTTTTGCACAATGTATCTCTCGAAAACATTTTGCTGCGTCTTACTGGGTACATACTGCAGTCTGTGGGTTTATATAACAGAGCTCAATGAACACTGTGAAGCGAAAAAACAAAATAAACAACCACACGCATACTCATACACAACAATGCACAACCGTTACCACGGCAATCTGGTTCTGATAACAGGACATCGGCGTCATCGATCGCTCGACACTTGTTGGACCTGGAGAAAGTGTTTCGGATATGTTACGCGACGAAAAATCGAACGCTTCTCGGATTGGCGGAAGCGGTAGTAATTAATGAATGAAAGCCATCACCCTGTGCACAAAAACTTGTTCATCAGTACCAGATTGCCTTTGGCTAGGGCCCTCGCGATTCACAGAGTTGGTAGCTAGAGACGTTAGGTGAGATGGCGACTTATCGAGCTCAGTGGCGTGACTGTTGTCGTTGTTTTTCCGACTTGTCTGTGAAGTGATTGCATTTATTGACGCGGGGTAATGGAAGCCGTAAGGATGATGATGCCTTACTTCCACTTACAGCTCGGTTGTATGTTTGCAAGGTGTAGGCATCTTGATGTTGAATGTCTGGATTTGGACGAAGCTATTTTTAGTAGTTAGGTCCCTTCCTGTCCCCTTCGTTTTTTATTCGCTCTTTCTGTATAGGGTTTGGTTTTTATTCTTCATGGTTGTGTGACAGTTAGGCATCAGTGTGAACAACTGATGTATTGCTGTCTATGATGGTGATGATGGGATACAGCGATATGTGGGCAAGAGATACATTGTGCAAAGAACTGTTTCTGACTTCTCTGTCCAAATTTGTTACGGGATAAAGTCGTTTAGCTTTTCTAAACTAGGTATTTTGAAAAAAAATTGAAGGAATAAGAACAAGACATAACCAGTAGGTGATAAAGATTTGGTGAAATTCACCGGCACTAGTGAGTAACAGTTGACTGCTGTCATGTCATATAGGGGCTCATGTGGCCAGGGTACTCAAACCTAGACAGCACAGTAACGGTAGCTGGGGTGGAACTGGCGGTCGCATGGCTAATAAGCAAACTTCGTTGTCGTTGATTCACCACAAGTAATAAGATGTTGACGACAAATAAATTTTCCACAAAAATCACAGTATTACTAAGTATACAGGGGTTCTTCACAGTGAACTTCTGTGCAGTCGGCACTTCTGTAAAGCGAAGGCGTTCAAACTATTGTTTCATTGAAAACTTACAAAACAAACTCTATACGAAGGACACCTAGACAAACACTGTTCAGTAGACATACCACCACAATCGGTCACTTTGTTTGGAACTTTGAAGTGTTGGAAACACAAACCATACTATGTACGCTGAGTCTTCATTTTTGTTACATGGGTGTTACACCTCTTTAGTTTGCACGGTCGCCCTTATAAACTCACAATCATTGTATTCGTCTACCTTGTAATTTCATTAACACCCGACAGTGTTCATTTTAGGAAGGGACAACTGTAAATGAGAAGGAAACACAATCTGCAAGACAGTGTTGAACATCTGAACTTTCATGCATCATCTCAGATGGCGAAATTCGTCAATGTAATAGTGTCATTGTACCAAGAGTAAACACTCGTGAGTAGTACGAAATGTATTCGCACCAAATATTTTTTTGGGGGAGAAAACGTACACGAACTGAACACGAAGCATCTTTGGGGGATCGGAACGGGTCTAGTGCCCTCAAAAAGAAACTGTACGGAAGTCTTATTACAGTAAACCCAGCCTATTTATGAATTGACCTCGGTGTGGACCACCAGCCTAAACAGAACTTGTTGTAAACATTAGTAAAACATCCCCAGTTACATCATCCTAGCTGAAATTAATTAACGAAAAAAGATGCTTATTTGTATCGATTATTAAGTGACGGCGATTCAATTGACTGAAAGCGGCTAGTACTGCGGTCATTTTGCTCAGGTGGCCGGTGTTAATTATCGTGACATCTCCCGGACGATAGAAAACGGGTAGAGAAATAAACGATTACGGCAACCTGGTGTTCAAAAGATGATCCGGAACTCAACTAACGTGTTTATCAATGCGTTCTTCCAGTCTGTCAGAAATGGTTGGGTGTGTAACGCTGGCCCCGTCGGTTGTTTTTACCTCTTAGTCTGAACAGCCTGAAGATATTATTGTTGAGTACCTCACATTGCTCACCATTATAGTCATTATGTGGTTGCGTAATCTCATAAACAAGTTTCAAACGGTGATTACTCGATAGCGGTCATTTTCTTTGTACTGAGACGTATAAAGAACCTTGACAAAACCACAGGATTATTCAGGAGCACAGGGTTATTTTGGCAGTTCTCACAAAGCAAAGTTGTCTTACTCACTCTGTTCCGCGTTTAGGTCATCTGAACCTGATCCAGACCTGAAGGATTAAAAAACCCTTTCTCAATATGGAACGACTTCACTGAGGAAGCGCCCTTTGCGCCCTTTACATGCAGATAACCGTACTGGCAAAAAAACAGTACTTTGCAAGCCAAAAATGTGTGTGATCGGTTAGGGCTCAGCTCATTATCATCATCATCATAGACAGCAATACATCAGTTGTTCACACTGATGCCTAACTGTCACACAACCATGAAGAATAAAAACCAAACCCTATACAGAAAGAGCGAATAAAAAACGAAGGGGAGAGGAAGGGACCTAACTACTAAAAATAGCTTCGTCCAAATCCAGACATTCAACATCAAGATGCCTACACCTTGCAAACATACAACCGAGCTGTAAGTGGAAGTAAGGCATCATCATCCTTACGGCTTCCATTACCCCGCGTCAATAAATGCAATCACCTCACAGACAAGTCGGAAAAACAACGACAACAGTCACGCCACTGAGCTCGATAAGTCGCCATCTCACCTAACGTCTCTAGCTACCAACTCTGTGAATCGTGAGAGCCCCAACCCAGGACACGAACCCGATCCACGGTTGTCAATCCCTTCGTGAACGATCTCAATTCTGTACGCCAGGTCATCATCTGTCCATCTCGCACCTTACGCCAATCGGCCGCAACGTCGGCAATTCGTGCTCGCTATGGTAAATTACTAGCTGACATCCTTAGATAATGACCTCACTGAACAAAAAAACTCGTTTGACAATCAGTGCCAAACACCCATCTCCTAATCTCCTCCTGATTACTCGTTGATGCCACTCGACACGAGCGATTGAACGGAAACGTCGATAGTCAAATACCTGGAAACGGTTCACGTTCTCCAACCTGAGCGGCTAAGTCTCGCTTCCGTAAAGCAACACAACTCTCACTTTCTCTTTATATAGTAGGGGTCAGATCGGACAGTCGATTGGCCTAATTTCGGAGTGTTCGCTGATGTAAATTTTACCCCGTGTTAAATATCATAGCATCCACAAGATCTCCATTCGGATTCCCCTATGATTCTGTCACAATGCGTATTGCAGCTATGCTTCCAGTTAACGGAACGAGCGAAATTCAGTACGTTGATATGTACTGCAAATACGTCTTGTCAAGATCTCATCACAAAGCCAAAGAAATAAGCCACCCACCGATACTTTAATGATAGGTTTGATGAGCAATTGGAGGATCGATTGACTGTTAAAATTAACAACAAATAACTGTAGTAGAAGTTGCTGACAAGGCATGATTGGCCATTTAAGACGGATAGTGAAATGTATGGGTGGGAGAACGAAGTAAACCTGTTTTATTTCAACAGCCGCTCCAGAAAGCAAATAACCTACTAATGATGTTCAGGCTGTCGCTCAAAAATGTCGCAACACCCACTTTTATCCCCGCCATACGGACTGGTGAGGGATGCCTATATCCCGATTAATTCCATCTACGATCCTCACGTCGGTACCGAAATACTGTAAGTCACACATGCAACGGAAGTAGCTACACCAAGAAAACAGCAGGTGAAACTACACATGTTATAGAGAGGCAGAACAAAGTGCGGAGTCCAGCCAATTTTCTTTCACCAGATGATATCCGGGGCACAACGATTCATTCGTCGGAGCCTCACATTTGAGTTCGAATGAAGCGTGATTTCATGACTGATACAAAATGCAACGAGTAACGCATTTTGAAAGCTGTCCCGGATTCAATAAACTTACAGACCTGTACAACTCAGAAGAACACCAAGATCCATGTTGTGAACAGTCACCACTGGAAGCCGTTTGATAAAACCATGCTACGAGAGCTAGAAGATATAACGGTAACAATAATCCACTTGCAGGTATCCGATAGGAGTTCTCTTATTCCAGAATTTATGGTCCTGGAAATTTGGGTGTTTCTTTGGAGCTAAATACCGCTGATGTAAGGAAGCGAGAGGAGATGTAGTCAAATTTTCCTATCGACCGTTTACTGCTTGTATAATATGGGTGGCATGAAAGTGACTTCAGATAGGTAGGAGACAGATGGTGAACCGACGTCCTTGATGAAAAACATCTGTTATACCATAGAACTGGAATTCCGTGGATTCATTGTTTGACCTGATGGGTATTGAATAAACCCAGCCTGACATCGATCTATGGTCAATGCGGTCAGAAAAATTTGCAACTGATCACAGACTGTGAACAATGAACCTGCCATTTTATTCCGAATTTCGCTAATGAAACATAACTGCCTTTTTCACCTTAAGCGGAGATAAGGTGAAACGATTCTACATTTCAAAAAACATACCGTTGGTTGCCCGAAGCTGTCGCCGTATTTCTTGTTGAGTCAGGCTTGAATAATCGTGCATGCGTCAAAAGTTAGAGTTGGGGCTGTACTGAAACAAGACAGTTTCCATAACGTCTGTATTTCCAGATCGCTGACAACAGCGGGGAGTGCATATCCCCAGATGCCATGAACGTAACGTGGGTAGTTCAACCATTGTACGAATACTTGTTCCAGTCCAGGTTTCAGTTTGTCTATGATAACTAGGCTCTACAACGTTTTCGAATCGGATAAATCGTATTTCATGACAACGGCCGGGCTCTATGCCAGCTACTCATGACTATCATATTGTCAGTGATCGGACGAATAAATTCTTCAGTAGTTATTTTTACGAATTCTGCGTTTCTAGCATTTGAAGCGTGCTACCTCATTTTGTAGCCCAGTTCTGTGATCAGAAAGGACTAAAGTAGGCACATAAAATTACCACGGACCACACCATCGGAACTCGGAAAGGATGGCAGTTACGTGAGACAGACTGATTTTCCACTTTTTAGCAGAGCTGCTGCTCCAGCCGAATGATGTGACATACCGTGAACATCGACTGGTCTTACATCCTCACTTTGAAATATGGCGCCTAATAATCTCCGTAATAGCCAAATGAGAATACAGAAAACGCAATCTTTTAACAGGCAGATGCTCTGCTGGCCGTAGACATATGTTGACGTCAGAACTGTGGACAAGGATTGCGATTCCTTCATAACGGCCACAAACTTGACTAAAAGGTGCTGTGGCCCGAACCGCCGCTCACCACAACAGTGACGTGGAACGACCTGGAAATCGAAATACATCAAAAGGATAAAAATCGACTGAACAGAGCTAAGGAAAACCAAAGATTTCATGAGTAGATCACATTACTGACTGAAATACGTTGGCATCTCGGATAGCGTTCTAAAATAACGATCTTAGTGATCATGAGGATCCCAACCGGGCAGGCGACACCTACCCACGTAACTTAACGGAATAGTCAGGATCTTCATATTTCGTGATCAAGTCGTTATCAGACCAGCCAGCAGTTTCACCCAACTGCTAGTGGTGTCTGTAAATACAGCACGGTGCGATAGACACTCAGGTGGCATGCGGAGTGCGTGACGCAAACATCGCAGACTGAACAGCCTGATTTTGTGGTCGATTGATCATGTATCCAACTTGATGCCAAAAGAAAACTCGAAGCTAAGTGCACTGGACTCTTTAGATGTACCGTCCAGAATGTTCACGACAGAAATAAATGGGAGAGAGATGGAACACCCCGAACAAACACAACGAGTAATGACGGACGCCACCGCAGTTGATTATAAAACCTTGCTTGTACAGGGGTATACAATGACCTCAGTGGATTCACGTATTTCTCCGGAACTCCTTTGTAAAGAAGGTGGTTTCTAAGTAGGTTACGAGGAGCTGTTAGGTCCAAAATTACCAGAGCCGCTGACTACCTGTAAGATCGTCGATGCTCCAAGACCCAGTGCAGAGTAAAAGTTTGACCAATGCACTGTAGACCTGATCGGACTGCTGCCTGTTTTTTACGTACCGGACTTTTTCTGAGTTCAGTTAGCCGGCGTGAAATAACGCCAGTGAATTACTTGGAGACGGCGCACATATGACTGACGCTTCTGTGATTGTCTCAGTTGTTGGGCTCCTTTTCTGAAAACGGGAATTAATGTTGATATGCCCCAGTCACGAGGTACTTCTACAGATTCCCAAACCGATCGATAAAGTTTGTCAGTTTGAATACCGAACCCTCCCTACCACGTTTTAAAAGAGAAAAGGTATCTGGTCCGGAAGATTTGTTGGGCTGGAAAAACCCAGACTCTTCTGCTACTTCTGCTTCCAACGGAAGGTAGTCTGGAAGGCAATAAATAAACATGAGTCGCTTGGGGTCAATCGAATTTATATTCAAAATGTTTAGTAGACCAGTCGAGTCGGTGCTGCTGACTGGTGACCAGAACCATATTCTTCAAATATAGTCTCACAACGACCTGGCGACAAACATAACGAACCGGTGAAAACGGCTTTCTGCTATTATCGGATCAAATGGCTTCGTCTGTCTCTTCCGATTCTCCTACCAAGTGACTTTTGTGTGAGCTTTCAGTAGGTTTGCTTCAAGGTGTTCGATAATCGTTATCGTATTCAAAGCCAGACGGAACCGAGTGAAGCTTGTTTATATGGTTTGTCAACGTTACATAAATCGAATTCTGTCGCAACTGCACAGCTCCTTCGGATCACATCTCTTCACTATGAGTTTTCATAGCTGATGGTATTTGCTTTCAATGTTCCTCAGGTCCGCCCCCTCAACTTGAACTGGGCAATTCAATCACCATTGTCTTCTAGCACTCTCTTCGCTGAAATTTCAGCTGATTATCTTATGTTTACGAGCGTAAAACCTCTGGGCAAATGATGAAGCAAAACGGACACACAGATCACGATTCTAGTTCAGTTGGTTCTTCCAAAATACACAACAGTCTTTAAAAGAGTTGTCACCTGTAACTAGCAGCTACATGGTAGAGTTTTATCCATGGCTATGATGCACAGGGCGACCTCTATGTGACGCGGTGACTCTTTCTTTACTGAAACGCGGTACTCTAACTGTAAATACTATAACATGGGCATAGCTGAAGAAGTCTTTCACCACTACCAGTGCGTTAAACCCGGATACTAAATACCATCCAGCTGATTCTCATCTATAGAAAGACAACCAAGTAGAACATTCGAATGGCCGGTTGGTATGAACATACCAGAGTGACTAGGCTACAGCAGAAAGTCAACGGAAGCCCCGTAGAACGCATACCTAGTATTTGAAGTGCGCTCCGTTGAAAAATACACAGCGTTCTTCTGAGCTGCGCTGACAAACTTTAGCCGATGTATTGAGTGTGACAGCGCACTAGCGACTGTTCATCGATACGCAATCGCACTACGCAATCGAGCGTTGGGACTCACTGCAACTCTCACTTCAACTTGACTACGAGACCCAACTTTGGTGTTATTACAGACACTAAATGATAAGGGCTTGGAGGCAAATTCGAATGAGTAACGATACGTAGATTTGCGTCACCGAGACACAATGCACAACTAATTGTAGACTTTAAAGAATTTTTATCAAAAAGCAGCTTGCTGACCAACATGTTGGAAAGTGGGAACATTGCTTGTCTATAAAAAGTGAAATGTCAGCCTAAAATTGGACTTCCAGGTCTTGATACCAGTGATGTACACAAATGGATTAACAATCACTCTGTTGATAATATAAAGGAACTTTCAGACAATCCTTTTCGAGAGACATTAAACTCTCGTTTCGATCTTGCTAGGGCACATCAATAGTGCATATGCTTACCACAACCTGGATTTGAACTTGTGATGGTTCAGTAACCTGCGTTAAACCGGATGGCTGAATCCTAGCCATCCATTGGTCCCACATCTGGTCAGGAGACTAACTGTTTCGCCCACCCGTATATCCCTAGCTTGGGCTCAGAGTCACAGACGCATATGACGCGCCCCACAGGCCAGCACGTGATCCACCAGGCCCCGTCCACTCTGCACCTACAGGCTCCGCTAGGCGTATTTCACCTCCACTCACCCGACAGACAGTGACCCCTTTTCCCCTCAGCACTGCAAGAGGCAAGGCCACAGTCACGCACACACGCGCGCATCGATCGAGCCTACCCACACGCGTTAATTTACAAGCATGTGACGACGCACATGAAGGCGACTAAACTAACACAGAAACAACTTCTGACGCTGCGTCTGGGACAGTGAACAAGTCAGCAACGCGCAGTCAACGGACACGAGCTACACCACGACGGTACAGCTCCACATCGCATCCACGTGATCCTGTCCCTGCAACACTGCACACACGACATAGACCTGGATATTGCTATCCACACTGTAATCAACCTGGACATTATTACGTATTGTACGTGAGTCTGTGTACCCTTCCTTTGCTATATGTAGTTAGTGTTAGGCTGTAATTATTTATCTATAGTTCGCACCACTGCCCTACGTAACAAACTCCATTTCATGTTCTCGTATACCATCCTTGTTAATCACCGTGTGAAGGAGTCCATTTTTCCGTCCAAAGCCGTCTCCTTCCTCGAGAAAAAGACCTTCTCTAAAGTAGGGTGAGCGGAATTGTCCAGACCAATCAAGTGGTAACTTTGGCTATTTTTACTTGTCCGACCTTTATTTCGCTACGCTCATTGGTGGCTTAGTGACCCTGACAATTGTTTTCGGTAGCTGGCCCTAGATTTGCTGATTTGAGAATGTTTGTAGTCGCTAAGCACCATATAGACACGTTGTTAGGGTGGAACGAAGCTGCTTTTTGCACCCGCCTTTTGATTTGTTTGGGGAGCAACTAACGGGAACAGTGGCGTTATTTTCGGGACCAAGATTTCCCGTGTTAATTACTACGAGGGGAAGAATCCGATTTCTGTCTAGCGTATTTACTATATCGTGGACGAACTAAGGTATTCTTCGAGGGTTTACAACACACTGCTACACAGTTGTCACCACATTAGAAAGTAACGAATAATCCCATGTGAACTGTCAGCCACACCCGTCTGTACGTCATGCTCTAGTTGCCTGATCGCCTTCGGCGGGGGTTGGGGGACACAATGAGTGGCAATGGATTATCAAATGACAATATTCGGTCTACCTCTAAACGATATGTATGACTACTAGTCAGTACCGTATAAAACTACCATTTTATTTCTTACTTCAATCAGATGACAAACTAATGTGTATGAATACATTTGTAATGCTAGTTAGTGCTCGGAAACTGCCTTATCAAACAAGCAGTTATTCTATACGGAGACGAATATTCGTAATGGGTCTCACGCTCGTTAGTGTAGGAACCTCAAGTTATCAGAGTGATAATGACACTGACTATTGCTCAAGTGATCTCACCCTATCGCTGATTGCATCGATTGTTCACTTTCAGTCAGCAGTATGCAGTCCACATACGACGAAGACAGATGCATAGCATCAAACGTCCAGTGTTGTTGAAAAGAAAAGTTGGAAACTGAGTTTTAATTTAACACAAAGGTCAAAATTCTAGACATGACAGAAAAGCTAAACATTTTAAATCTGGAAGGGTGCACAATGTGAAAAGAAATTATGAAAGTTGTAATAATTGGAAAACCAGAGTGTGCATTAGTCATCTTCAAACCTCTGTTGGCAAAGTTTGACTCCATAAATATAAGGCATCAGATTCTTCATGCAGATTGACTTCGATGTTGGAATTCCGGTTAGTTACGGTAGATTGTTGTTTGTGCTGTATAAATTGGGGAAAATAATGTAACCAGTTAGCGACGGTCGAGAGAATTGCTTAACAAGATGCCAAAATCAAGTCATGCACAAATACAAAGAAGCTGTAGAATATGCGTGTGCTACCTGCGTTTCGTCACTGACAACACTCAGTGAAGTAGCGATGTGATTTGTCAGGAATATATACATTTAACGTTGTCTTATTTTCGGGGCGATGAAAGTAGTATGCTTATTTCTCTGCACTCCTACTTACTGACAAGAAAATGATAGTGGACTACAGATTAATCAGGCGAATTATGGAGAAAATACCAATCAAGTCTGAGTGGCGTTAGTCATGGAAACTTTTCAGCATATTAGTCAAGTGGCCCTCAATCCCAGGCGTCATATCCTGCTTGTCTTTCATGTGATTAAATTTGATCTCATTAGATAAGGTTTGTGACATCTGGCACAAATATTCCATAATGTCTGAGAACACTATATCAGCTTATTTGTCTCGTCATATGACTACGACATCACCAAGATTGCGTAGCGCTCCATGAACTTTGAGACAGGAATTCAGAGAAAATTCAACCAGCAACAATAGATTGTAAATAGTTGTACAAATGAAGAGCTTCAGAAATTTATTGAATGTATTTGTAGAACCGCTGACAACCAAGTAACCATTCGAGTAGCGTAACGAACCTCCAGTCTCAGTCCAAGAGAAGGAGGCTCACAATTTTCTAAATGTACATCTTAAAACAACAGTAATATGATAGCGTAATGCTAGAACCAAACATTTTTCTCGTGTCCGTTCTTTGACAAGTTACTCAGAGAAGTTCCATTTGAGAATATGTTTAACTACATGCGCCAACTACATTCAAAGTCTGACGGTTCAAGCCGATTTGGTTGCTCTTCGTTGAAGAGATATCCGCGACAGCACGAGAAACAAGCCATCTAACAGGGAAAAAACCGGGAATCCTAGAGCTCTGAGTTGTCGCTATGATATCTTAGTTGTTAAGACCAAATGCAAGACGGTAGGGATAACTCCTGTGATCAAACACCGATGAAATAATGCATCGAATCCTCAATCATGCTCAAACGTGTCGCTTACCAGGCAATCTGTATTTATCGGTTCAAATGACAGGTTTTCTTATTTGTAGTGAAGGTTCGGAGATTTAGGTTATTTCAAAATTGAACACCACCCACACTTGATCGCAGCATTCGCATTCAGGTAAGCCTATCGGCAAGCCCACACACACACACACCACACAAGGTTGTGGTTGAGCGTTTAGATTTGATTATTCGGTCAGGCCTATTGTGAGGTTACTGCCGGTGTGGTTAACGCGCTAGTCTCACAAGCACGAGAGCCAGGGTGCAAACTCCGATCTGCACTACTGATGAGCTCTAATAAGAGCGAAACTCGAGTCTAGTGCTTCCTTTCGAAGTGGGCAAGCCGAAAAGCTTGTCTGAATGCAAAGGTTGCGACCGAGTGTGGGTGGTGTTCAATTTTGAAATTCCATATTTGTCACTGTATTTAACCACCATGTGAGCACTTTTATTTTTTAATCGGCCATCAGTCCGCTATTTCCATGAGTAATATACTTCACCCGGATTGCAAAGCTTACAATGATTGAGAACTTCAAACACTAGGAATTATTCAGCAAGATGGGTAACGATTGAAGAAAATCGTAAGGCTGGCACGTAACGACACGATGAGAGATCATCGAACATAGACCGTTTCCCCACGTAAAACCGGTGGGTGCAACCTTTGAGGTTTTGAACCTCATGTACTTCAACAGGTTGGTAACTCTATCTGAAATAGAGACATGCAATAACAACTAACGATGTGTGTGCCCTCACACAACTAAAACCTGTTCTCAGTAGCTTTAGTTTCAGTTAAATCATTTGTGAACTATACTTTACAATAGTAATAGTTATATACATCATACAGATAAGGACAGACAGGGATTAGACACGCATACAAACAAGCCAAGTATTATGTAATCACAACCATGGCAACCCGATAGGTTGCCTCAACCACTTTTGTGCACACAACCTCGGCTGGTAAGTTCGGATGAGCATCGCTTCACAAAAAGCTAATAGCTTCGGGTTTCCATTGCGCAACAGTATCCTGAATGAGTTTAATGGGTCAACTTGGTGACCTGTTGTCATGAGGTGTTTAGCAATCGATGACGTTGGGTTTCAAGCCGTCAGTGCAAAAAGTTGAGGCTGGTGCGTCATCTGTTATTTCAACCATTTCGGAATGCGCTCCGCGACTCGCTGTGATAGTTGTCGATATGTTCTGCCTATGTAAACGTCACTGCAACTGCAAGTAAACAACATGGGAGGCAGAAGAGTTTGGCAAGCTACATTCGCGATTACGGAGAACTGGTCCTCTGGTGGCTTGAAATAAACGCAACTGCGCAGCCGCACACGTTCGAGCCAGAGCAGACTTTAATTTGTGCTTTATGTCGTTGGCTAAATGGTCACCTTTGAATGGCAAGAATGAGAAAATATCCTTCTTTTGAGCTGTCAGTATGGGTTCAGTGCTCTTCTTCACCGTATTATGTGCCTCAATGAATGTGTCGGGGCATCCATTTGCTTGTAACGTTCGTCCCAGCAATTCCTGTTCCGTCTGCAGTGTATCTTGGATGCAAATACACCTGGCTCTATCAGACCATGAAGAAACTAAGAGACATGCAACATCTGGTATTCCTTAAACCGGATAAAGGCTCTGGCGCAGTCGTCATGACCAAGGACGAGTAGTTAAGGAAATTGAACATTATTATGGAAGACCAGAGAAAGTTCAAAGTGGACCAAACGGCAGAAAACAACATATTGTTGGAAGACAACTTCAGATACCGTTGTTACATGGACACATATCTGAAGCTCAATATAGACAATTGAAACCAGTTGACACGGAAACACCCCGATTGAGAGGTGCTCCAAAAGTGCACAAGGATGGTACACCTCTACGCTCGATCTTGTGTATGAACAATTCTGCTTACCATAAAGTTGCTCGTTGGCTAGTGGACATTTTGGATCCTATCCGTAAAGTTTTATTCCCACACTGTTTGAAGGACTCCTTCAAATTAGCTGAAACCCTAGAAAACACTTCGGTGAGTACCCAAGTAATGTATTCTATGGATGTTGATTCTCTTTTTACAAATGTTCCCCTTCGTGAGACAGTTGATTTTTTATGTGACTTTATCTCCAGTCAGAACTGTGATATAGGTGTTCCACTTGAATACCTCAAAGATCTTATTTTGTTATGTACAGAAAACATTCGTTTCACTTTTGAGGGACTTGCTTACAAACAGATAGACGGTGTGGTTATGGGTAGTCCGTTAGGCCCAACACCAGCGGACATCTTAGGAATGATTGAGCGACAAGTCCTGGATAATATATCGCAATATATGTCTTCGTTCTGCTCTAATGAAATGGTTAAAAGGAACCCAGTGTTTCAAATAGTAATAGTCACTTTTGACTCGGATAGCCATGCCACTATGCCCACTTCGGTGAGTAGAAATTACCGGAGACATTGCACGAACGTTTTCTGCCGAACAAGGTCAGATTATACGACCTGGTCGCAGTAGTCTCGCCAGTAACCAAAGTTCGCTGACGTAGGAAGTGCGAGTAAGTTAAAGAAATCATACAGAGCTCAGTGAAAGGCCGAAAGAAACTGACCTGATGGTCGATATCAATCAGTCGACTCGGTTGCGTGGGTGATTAACTTTATCTTTATTGTGAGTGATGTTCAATCTATATGAAAACGAAAATCCTCTACTATTCATTCGTAATTTATCTTAAGTGTCTCGATTTAAATTGCATAATGCCCACTGATTGCTTTCCATATAAGGGCTGGGTTGAGCAAATCGTACAGTTTGCTGGGAACACAAAAACGAACGACTCACTAAATGCAAATGAGTTCTGGACTGTCACCTCTTCCTCCTGGTTTAACGAGATTACAGGATAACCGGTGAACAAAATATGTGACCTGGTCGCATTAAATGCTCACGTAATGGAAGGTGTGATATGACGCGTTAAGCAATGTATTCATTGTCTCCCGATAGTGGTAATCGCCTGAAAATGAAATTATTCCCAATTTTTGAAGCCGTATATGTTAAGTGCCAAACGGCAAATTTATCTAGCAAGCTGTAACTCCTGAACCAGTGTTCACCGAGCAGATTTTTCCGCGTTCATCTGTGAGACGCCTGAATTGGGGGAAAATCAACCGGGGCCCGATCAAGACAAATGGAAGTAACCAACCAGCGTTATATCCAGCTGACAGCGAAAATCGTCTACAGGATTCAGGTGAACTAAACAAAATTGATTCACCTGTGAACGTGGGCTGCTGTGGTGGTCATCATGATCGGATTACACGAACTGACCTTGTGCGGACAGTAAAAGTTCATTCAACCACAAGCGGGTGAATAACTCGATCGATATGGAGGGGAGTAATGTCCCCCTGGTCTTCATGTATACGGAGGAAGTGAGACGATTGTGAAGTTTGGTCAATACCAAACTGTGTACGAAATACTTTTTAGTTCGCAACTTCACAAATGCAAGAAATAATCGAAAACTCCTGACTGTTACCTTGTCGAACTCGTCATGTACCAAATTCAAGTCACTTACCTCCCTAACGTGTCGTATCCAGTATGCAGCTTGACCCGAGGTTGACAACCATTTGCCCTACATTTCAGGGGATTGTGTGAACTATAAAAGCAGTCACGTGTATTCGATCAACGCCTGACACAGCGTCTGACATGGAAGGTCCGGCACGGTCAGCGATCTCAGTCTGGTCAGCAACGTTAATGTCGGTTACAACAACAAATTACCCTATTCACTGTTTGGCAAGACTCAGGACCACGAACATTGCCACAACTACTCACGTTCTGTCTCACACTTTTACGTGACGCATCAAGAAGAATGACTATTCAATGCTAGGCAGCACGCTGACCAATAAAACTTGCCTTGACCCCCCACATGAACTAAGTGATACATGGTCCCACGGTATCTTCAAGTTCAAGACTTGTACAGCTTTTTCCAACAAACGAATCACAAGTCTAGAACTACTGTCAAATCAACTCTTCCATCCGTCATACTCCACAAGCTTCCACTGGTTCAATCAGTGATTCACAACAATCCAAATTCTTTTCACTGTAATCTCGGGATTTTGTCAAGTCCAAAACATTTGCCACCTAGTTTGGTTATTCACTTCCACTTAGTACAGTGCTGCTTACGTGTTATGTGTATTTTAATGGTGCTACTATCTTCTAATTACAAGTAGCTTTTACGTTAATAAGCGACAGAGAAGACATGAAATGACCAGTGTGCTTAAGCTCAATTTGATGACACGACAATGGACGACAGGATTGGACTAGAAGAATTACGTTACGTTACTTTACTACTCACTAAATCATCAACCATCCCTTTAGCACTCGAAAAAAGGCCACGCATTTTTTCTGTCCGCTTCAACTGGTTAGCACCACGTCGATGCGTCCCAGATACGGTGGACACCACTGGACGTGCGCACGATCGTGACCGTTGGTGTGTAAAGATAAGTGTTTCATCGATGCAATCTAACACGGTGTTCAAAACGGCCTCTGCATCGTTCGGCTGACGGCACAACAGCCGGAGAAGTTTTGTTCTCTGTTTATCTCGTTTTTGTCTCTCAGCCGATCGAAGTAACTGGGTGATCAAATCGCTGGATAGGTCAAACCTCAACAGAGCTGTAATAAAACAAAACGGTTTATCGGGTGTAAAAATATCAAAACGATCGTTCCTCATGGTGAGAAATGTTCATCTGTAATTATCAAAATGGCACAAATGTCCACCGTAGCATAGTAAACAGGAGCAGACTGATGTGAATTCAGCTGAATAGTGGTTACTTTTCAACAAACTTAAGTAAAAACTCTACGGGGACTAAACTGAATCAGACGAACTCGGTGAATAATTTTATCCGATAACTGTGAACCCTAATAGCTGGTTTAAGTACAGTATTAAAGGATATTTCCGTCTCAACAGACTTATCTATTGCTAGGTAATTACTACCGCTGCTTGACAATCATAAGGACCTTACTCTCGTGTGCTACTCACACTTCGAGAAAGCTTGTAAACAGCAGAACAAGGTGCGCTCAAAAGATTATTGGGAAAGTATTGTTGTATGACAGGCAGTTTCG
>LUCH01002453.1:10548-44475 GCA_013368495.1 Paragonimus heterotremus
AAGACAGGCCAACACCTGGCACACTCTTGGCCAACTTGGCCGAGTCGGCCACGTGTTTATTGGGTTACGTCGGAAAGCAAAATATATCTGCGAAAAATTAAAAAATGTGCGGACTCACCTGGTTTTATGCGTACCCGCACTAAATGAACGCTTTCCAAGATATACGCAACGACCACCAGACGCAAAATATTATTAATTACAAGAGGTCTCGATCAGCGCTAAACAACACCGATACGTGAAAGTAGCTGGGGAGGTTCAGGATCGGACCATCGAGCGCACGAGCGGGCCGGAAGAGTGTATAAGACGCCTTCGAAGAGCGTAGGCCGACAAGCATACAAACAAACAAACACGATTGCATGCACCAAGCAGACGGCAGACAAAGATCCTAAGGTTCCTATGTACAATGTGAACTAAGATTTTGGAAAGAATTTTACATCTCGTACCGCAGACAGAAGGGGGTTATCTGCGCGTCACTACACAGGAAGTGAGTGCAATTGGTCTGTAGTGGACAAGTGGGTATGCGCTGGACCATCGTCCACTAACAGTTTAATACGCCTTTCCTGGAGAGAAATCGTAACGTAGTCTCAACAGGCATCGAACTAGAGAACACAGCAGGGTTTGGAAACAAACCATATATTTTCAGCAATATTTGGAAATATGATAAGTAGTTAGCTCTAGCCTAGTCTGGGACTAACGGCAGCAACCAAGAGGAAAAGGAAGAGAAGCGTGAGATGGGCTACAGCCCACTCGGTGGCGCTCGAAAGCACGCCAAGCGAAAAGTGTGTGGAACCTTCCAGTGCGTTAAACAACGCTAAAATAGGTTCGGGTTAAACGACTCTGAAGAATAAAATAACAGATGAGTCGTTAAGAAAAGGGCAGGTATTCGCTGCGTGCAATTAGTTGCACGACTGAAGAAAGTGGCACTGAGTTCCTATCAGGCCTCCTATTGCATGCGTACACAGAATCATGCGTACAGAACAGACAAGTAGGAAAACACGGTTGCAGCCGGGATCCTTAGAAAAGCCACACGATCGCCTGTCGCTACAGGTCTGACAATGTTGTTATATCTCAAAAGTCAGAGAACGGAAGAAAAATCAAAAACCGATTCGTGAACACTGTGTGCTTGAAAATTATTATTACACAAATTCTTAATCTCACACAGCTGAGATTTAGAGTGCGGCGGTCGTGCGGATGACTGTAGTGGGTGGTTCAAAAATTCCCGAAGGAGCTTTGACTGATCCACACTTCAATGTTGGGAGATCCTTTATGAAGTTTGAATGAACTGTAAGCTGATGACCCGGTGTACTACTGATCGTGTATTTTGGAAACTCTTGCATGGTACACCAGCAATTTTATACTTGGACTGTGAAATTGAACAGGACGAATGTCACGACCAACCGGATACTGAGTTCCGTGCCTGCTTGGGTGCTCATGATGACCAAGATATCGCAAATGATATGCTGATTAATCTTGGTGCTGGCTTGTGTATAGAGGTTCAACGAGTGGGACGGCAGGATTCGGCGCAGTCAAACAACTTACTCAGAAGAAAACTCACACGAATAGCACAGTATCAGAAGATTGTACGAGACAGTAGAAAGTTAGCAGAAACGAGCACAAACTGCATTTTTGTTGACTTTGGGGACGGCCGGCATATCGGGGAGACTTCGACGTTCTTCATTAAAAGGTACGATGGGATGCATAATTCAATTAAATTGACAAAAACTTGATTGTGTAAACAACCGTTTTAGGTCACTCTCAGCCGACTTTTACAAATGCAAGAGCCACATGTGAATCCTAAGAGAAAAAGAAACCACTTTACGTGACTCATCAACTATCAGAAACATGAAGCTGATCGGGGAGTAACTGAGGTAAGCGTAAGAGGGTTGACCAGAGACCAGCACGAGGGTAGGATCGTGCGAGGTGGTCGCTCACCAACGTGCGGATGTGCCGACAATGTCTCGGACCAGTATTCTTTGGGATTATCCGGGAGGCCGCTGCTCATCTTGTAGGGAGTTCTCCAATTTTCCGAAAAAGCTGCAAACCCAGCATCTTTCTTACGCTGGTGGTACTGCATTTGAACTGCTGCAAAGTTAGCTGTCTGTATCTGCCTCCTGGTTGCATGAATTCCCACGTTAACATGACCAAACATGTATGGCTTGCACGTTCAGCAGCGACTTAGCTTGCACCGTTGTAAAAATGCTTGCATGAAGACCGCGGGCAATAGCTAGTAGTTCATCACTGTGGAGGAAAGCCTCTCTAATGAACTCCGGTTGTGTAATCGCTGTTTGGATCAAATAGGTAAACCACTCGGAGAGCTCAACAGCTTGGAACAGAATATTCGTTGTCGTGTTAGTCTGCGAGACGTTGGGTGGAAAGACAACCGAGAACAGTATTCCACCGTCAATTCAGTGCATACAGACGCGTCGGAATGCTCTCCATAGGAAATAGTACAGGAGCTGATGATGAAGTTCGCGCCGAGCGGACCAGGACAGAACCAGTACATTGGCATATCTGACAAGAGAAGCCGCTTCTTGATAAGACCAACTGGACCCGGCGGTTTTATCGAACAAGTGTTTCTCAGGTTTCCGTTCGACGGGATGTGCTTGCACTCTGTTTTGATTGAGACGAATTTGGATGAGAAAGCTTCGGTCACAGTTGAAGCAGTCGAAGACTGTGACAGCCTGGGTGCCCACATTCTGTTCTGGACCATTCCTGCGTCGATGCACACGAGTATGCGCCGACAAGCCAGCGTTCGATATGCAAGTCTGGCTGCATTCTGAATATGTGTACCTCGTTCGCCTATCCTGTGTACTGGTGGATGCTTGCACGGAGGTGCTAGTGGTAATTTCAGTGTTTTGCTCGAATGTAACCAGTACATTAGAACCAGGTAGAGGGGTTGGTCCAATCTGGAATTGCTGAAAATTCAGTCAGTGAAGGTTTGCACCGAGACCGTCTAGTCAGCTCCACCAAGAGGTGGTTCAACGCACAGACTAACTTATAACAAGTTGACAACTGTGAGCATATCACGTGAATATGGATAGATGTTTAGGACAGACGGTAAACGGTAGTCGCACATACAGCAGAGTTGTGACACAGAGGATACCTCACGGATTCTGGCTCAATTACTTACACTCATGTTGACCGTTTGAAGGACGTAGCCATTTCTAGAAAAGGGGTCGACGGAGCTCTGGAACACAGCACGACAAAAATCATATGTTGGTGGATTTGTTATCTCGTGGCTCCAAACCTATCCCCGGAGACCGTATCCATTGATACTTCTCTTCGGAATCAAATGCACATTTCCCGCTGACTTAGCCTCCTCTACACTGCTCGTGTCATAGTTCTTCCGGTTCACGTGAACAAATGTCACTTCTGTCAACCTTTCTTATTTCGAACCAGAAGTCAGAATTGGAGTGACCACATTCCTTGTCCAGTGTACCACCTTCATCGAGGAAGTTCAGCAGCGAATATCGAAACCAGATCAAATCACAACGTTATGGTACTAATGAACAAGTTAGTATGAGAAATAAACCTGTGCGTCTAACTGTTTGCCGCGAAATAAATTACAAATAAATGTCAAACAGGCCAAAAATGTGTTATCACATAACATTACGTTTATATCCATCAGACGTATTCCGAGATGTATTCGAGAGGTAGAAAACGATAATCTATTGTGTCCCCAAAACGGTGATGAATTCATCACTCGAGCATGGTACAGAAGTAAGCAATTATATATTTGCACAACAATCAAATTGACACGACAAAATGAAAACATCGCAGCCGTTCGAAGTAACTCAAAAAAAAGATTGATAAAATATGCAAAGTTAACTCATTGGGTGTGATACTGTCAGTTAGGATTTTCACAGGTTTGAACTTAGAAATACGATACGGCCTCCAGCTCACAAAGTACGGGCAAGGAGCATGCAACAATCGCTTAAGTAGGTACGGGAATTCTATGGACGGCGAACAACTTTGGGCTTCTCTTAATTTCCGCAATTATATCCATGGTTCACAAGATAGAACCGATGGCAGATTGACCAATTGCATTCATTCACATAAATCTGGGACAACACAAAAGAACAGCAGCAATCAGAGCTACTCAGACGACAGGCACTACACATGAACACTTCACATACCTTGCATTCGTTAGACCTCCACGTACGTTCACCAACCGCTCTGTACACAGTGCTAATGCTAGGTAAGTTTTGATCAGCATGCAGTATATGATGGAAGCATTTTGAGCCAGTCAAACTACTGAATATCATGCACATTTCTCGGTGAGATTTTTGGTGACATGAAAAATGGCAGACAATTGCTATTGATCACGTAAACTATGTATATGACAACGCCAATGGTAACACCAATTTGCTCTGTTCACTCTGACTGCGTGGATTCTTTGCCAGGACATGTGGGAGAAATGTAACACGTGCAATCCATGCTATATGAATTGTGTACGTCCTATCCATGCGGGCTGGAATCGGGTTATGTTGATATGGGGTTGACCGTGTGCTTATATCTGGGCCCCGATGGAACATTTTTCACAGTGGATAAGTAATCAATTAACTCAGCTTTTGATGAACTACTTCTAGCATGCACTAAACTAGTCGCGAAATGCCTATTGTCCCAGGTCACTATGTTAGTAGTGTACAGTTACTTATTGTCTGACCGAACGGCCACAATTCACTAATTCCAATGTATCACGAATATCAATCGGTCGGCAGCGGACAGTTAACTCTACGCGCTCGACAGTAAATGAGTGTAAAATACTTGCGGTGGATGGGGAGGTGGGTAGCATTCAACATTTCCTTTTGCCCAAGGTAGTCACATGTTTACAACAGACGGATGTTCGTGAGAAGAATTTTCAGTCGTGCCCTGTGCGCTCTAGATAACTTATTCAACTCCACATAGGGTCGCTCATGTTGTCCCTGGTTGTCTGCAAACCTAGCTTATACTTCAAAGATGCTAGCTGTGTCACTCATAATACACACCGGTGGAATCGATCTGGAGAGAAACAGCGCTTCTGCAAACCAAATAAATTATATTGTAATAGTGCACCAGTGAAAGTGAATTTGGTGAAGAGCAGAACAGTTGTAGCGGTAGATATTGGTTATCACTTAGACATTCCACAAGGAATGCGATCTCCCAGTGGAACTAGGAAAACACAAATGAACTTGGAAAGTTCACGACATTATTCCAACACCCAACTACTCTACTGTGCATCAGGTGCCTGCTGAATCATTTAAGGGATCAGCTGCCCTGATTGCAGCAGCCCATTTTTACACGTTCCGGTTCATACAATCAAGTTGAGCAAAATATGGGTGAGGTCGGTCAAATTTTTTGCCTAGAAAGTTACCTTGACAAAACCGTCATATCACTTTCGAAAAGATTTCCCAAAAGAAACAGGTAGCGTCGCCATTTTCAGCATACTTCTGAATGACGAATCGAAAGAAGGTAGCCACAAAATATTAACTCTTCGCTTTTGGATAGCTTCACACTAGTTGTCTCATAGAAGATTTTCAAAATACTGTCCATCGTTATGGTTACGGGGAAAGGTGTCTTCAACCTTGAACGATGTACACACTGCGAAGTATTCTTTGTGACTGCACTGTACTCCAGCATATTTACCAAATACTCACTCGTCCGCGCAGGCAAACGTTTCGTGTGAGCCTTTTATTCCACGGAGATCTAGATGAAAAGGTATGGGAAGCGTAGGGGACTTCCTCTTAATCCACTGCTACTGGTGTATCGTCATCCGAAACTTTCAGCTAGTGTAAACTGTGATTTTACACTATCTTGTCAAAGTCAAAGGTAAACAGGTAGTCTCAATTGGTCTAGCACTGATAAATTTCTCACAGGATCATGTGATGAGAGCTCACACAACTGATCATTTTGAGTGCACATGTTTTGGCAAAGACAATAAATCCAATATTCCGTGTCTCGACAGTTCAATTCAACTTATTCTTATGCAGTAAACGGTAGCTATTCTGATTTAGTAATATGCATTAAATATAACTTGATAGAAAATACTGGTTATTTTGGCTTACTGAAATGCGTTTATGTATGAATCTAATCGAGAAGCATATCGCTTTTATCCGTACCTTCGAGTGTATAACAATTTTCAAGAAACACCGTGTGAAAACGATTAACGCCTCTTGTATCTGTTACCTTATATTTTGATCTTCTGAGGAAATTACTGGTTTAACAAACCATATTTGACTGACGCGATTCACTACATCTTTGCAGGTTGTAGGTTCATCTTACTGTATTCAGAAGAGACCCAATTACGAAAAACCTGGACTTCGGCTGGATTCTAACCAGCGACAGAAACAACATGCGCAAATGCGGCAAATGCTCTACCAACTGAGCCTTGTGGCTTTGTAGCTCAGTTGGTAGAGTATTTGTCGCGTTTTGGCATGTTGTTTCTGTCGCTGGTTAGAATCCAGCCAAAGTCCAGATTTTTTGCAGTTGGGTCTCTCCTAAATTATCAAATCTGCCAAATTAATTATTAGTAATCCATCTTACTGTAACAAATGCCTTCGCCATTCTTCGACCAAATTCCCAAATGACACACGTCTGCACTTTGCATTAAAATTGCAATCCAGAATCTGCACGTTGTCATCATAAGTCCCACAAGTGGGGTCCTGTTTGATGTGCTGTTCAGCTGTCAAGGTATTTAGATTATGTGCCATGAGTTTCAATAAGTTCACACACGTTATCCAAGTCGTCATTACCTATCCGATACTCGTCTCAGTCTTGAGGTGAGGTTGAATAGTTTCCAGCTGGACCAAATGTCGTTTCCTGTCAAAATATATGTATATAAGTATGTGGTTTCTGCAAACATTTAGTGCCAGTTCAAACCGTTAGCTTGTCCTGCAGAAGGTTCTTTAGGATTAGCAGGCTCAATTTTATGATTATTTTCAAAATAAATGTTCGATGCCTCATTGCATATACATCTATCAAACTGCTTCCATAAACGGAGTCATAGTTTACTGCTCCATGATAGAATACATTTTGGGAGCTGCAGATTTATTTGATTGACGAACAGCTTATCAATTAAACGGAAGATGCTATCAGCACCCAATGTTATGTAACGACCACCAGGGCGATTTCAGTCCTCAACACTTCCTCAACGACTTCGTCCCAAACCTTGAGATCGCAGCTAACATGATGAACATGGAATCAAGTGCGGGTGTTTAGAACTGTACGTACAATAGTCATGGTTGTTGAATAGTTGGTTCGATTGACTGAACAGTGCTACAGAATCCTGGACGAATGACCTGAATGTGTCACACAAGTGTTGTCTTTAGCAACGTATTTGACGACTTTGATCACACAAAATGAACATCGGTGAACGCTTTCAAAAAACTTACCTGACATGTATATTTAATCGGGACGCGAAATGATTCGGATTGCAAGTAATCACTAAGAACATCACTGTTGTTTGTTTTCCTGATTTATATGACCATCAGCAAAAGAAAGATACACTGACACTTGAGCCCTTGTGAGATTGTTAACATAGACTGACTGCAAACAATGGTTTATTATGGAATAGCAACATGAGGTCGTTTACAGAAAAGAAAATATAATTAGAAGAAAATCGTAGTATGCCATTCCGTTTATCCACGACTTGCCATGAACACATTCGAGTTTAACTGCCCTGATTGATGTCGTGTATTGGGATTGCTATCTGAAATCGATTGAACAAACGGTAGAACGTATACTCGGGTCTGTGAAGTTGAGAGAAAGATTACTTTAACTAGGATGCATTGACGATTCAGCACAAACAACAAAGTCAGTGGAAATATGAAGTGTGTCAAACAACTCAGTCCTATTCTAAGTACTTACTTTGGGATAAACATTCAGTCAAACGTCTTCTGCAATATTCATTAAGATTCGCAAGCAGCGTCGCCCTTGCTCCTGAGGATGGATACACACCAGCGTTCGCTTCTAATATCGTAAAACGTTGATAAAATAAAATTACCTTTGCACATCTCTCTGAAGCTCTCTCCGCATTCCCGTGGGCTACCTGAAACGGATGAAGAACGCTGATGTTTAACATATCCGATTACCAGTGATTATACAGCATAGGTTCTTCAAATGTCTTAAAGCGCACTCACTAGGTGAGTCGTAACACGCATACGACAGATCACATTTTAGTCAATGAATTCATCCAGCTAGATGTCAAGCATATTTGCAATTAGCTATAGAGTATGAGCTAGCCTGAACAAAATCGACGTCGGATTGTGATCAATTCATTTATTATTTCAGTGAAAGTATGTGCGGATTTAACTTACTAGTGACTACTGCAACCAACAGCCAGAGAACAAAAAGTTTCCAGACCATTTCTGTTCAGGCAAAATGTATTGGATTGTCTGTTGTGGTGTCAGCTATGTACCTACGCTACACCCAATGATCTCATTCATATTGTGTGTATGTAATCAAGCCAATCAGGGTGAAATCATGTGATCACTGTATAGAATGTATTTCAAGTTTAGAGCTATCTTCTTAATGCTTGTTTATGACCGAACCAACTTATCAGAGAATCTGAGTGTAGTATGGTCATAATGAAGTTTAAATGTCGTTGTCACCACTTGACTGATGAGACTGTTGCCAATCGGTTTACACGGAGAAAACGCTAGAGTAAAAGATGTCACGGCACAGCCTCTGAGTGCTTTAGAAAATACGGACTTCCAAGTGATCGCGAACATATATAGTTGTTAGTCACTGTATGCATAACTACGATTCTTAAGATGGGTTATCTGACAATCAGTCAAGTAGTTAGTAATCCAAATTTTTTCAGTAAATTTAAGAGATTGTCTTCAATACCGGAACCTTTGTAAAACGCAAGAAAACGTCCAGTGAAAGTATGTTTGTATCGATTGCTTATAAGTTAAAAACGACATCGTCAAATTTAACATTGTTACATAAACTGTATATGGACATAGTGCTTACACGTTTAGGGCAATTTGATTGGCTACATGGCAGTTGTGTCTTACCCATAGCCAGACGTGTCTATGGTTTGACGGACTGGTATTGCTAGTTTGTGCATCTTTAATAATCCACGTGATCTTGGCCCATCGGTTCCAGGTAGTTTTAATCTTTCGAACGGAGCACCTCAACCAATATTAGAAACGTTTGTGCAATTAACAGCCATGATGATTCGATCCACGCGTAATCCACTGTCGATTGTATCGGTTCATCTTCGTATGTCAAACCGAATAGCCATATGAGTAAACATGTTCAGTCATTCATTCCTTCGCCCCCGGTGAACTGATCCCACGCCCTAACGGTTTGACCACGGCAGACATCCTGCTACCAACTTCTGAGGTTACACACATGGAGAGTTTCGAGCACGAGGGGATAACGCGTGATCCGATCATCCCGGTCCATGCCGCACATACATTATCCACTGAACGATTCTCACCTTCATTCATCCGATTGACAACGAAACCTTTTCTGTGGTTATCAGTTCCACATGAACATACAGAGTGGTTCTCAGACGCTCTCAAGCATTTACCTGCCCACAGGTCCAAGGGACTAAACTCATAGTCGCGTGAATCAATCGATCATTCGGTCATGTCTATTATGACGTTACTCACGTTATGGTTAACACGCCGTTCTCGCAAGCAGGAGAGCCTAATAAAACTCCAGTCTAGTGATTCCTTCTGAGATGGGTCAGGGGAAAGACTTATTTGAATGTGCAAGCTGCGATTAAATGTGTGTTGGTTAGTTTGAAACAATTTGAATCCCCGAACTTCTGTCAACACATAAAAAGTGTCTACACACAATCCGCGCTAAATTTCTAACTCTGCTAAATTAACTGGCACAGTGATGTTTTCCTTGAAATTTACCACACTCTTTGTAAACATTCTGTCGCCGCAGAACATCGATCATATCCATGGTGTACTGAATGAATATGTAACACTGCAATTACAAATATAACTGCAAATATCACAGAAAAATCAATCATGCATGCATGAGTTCTCCTCCCAGCAGAGTTCCAGCGGACGTTCACATGAGTAAACTTGAAACCACCTAACCAAAACAACGAAGTTGGTCACTGAAAGTCTGCGCTCGACACATATATGATATAATCGTACTATACGAAGAGGAGGTTGGAGCAAAGCAGTCAGGTTCAACAGTCAGTCATGTCCATGAATCAATCAGTTTCATCTGCGAAGTGTAATGTGGTAGTTGTCTCACATTTATGGACTTTGCAGTAACCAGAACAAGGACAGCAATTTGTAAAACGCATAGGTTGTCTAATGAAGACAAGCGATGGTAAATATGACCATATCCCTACAACAATGAGGGAATTTGGTTCGCACACTAAACTATCGAGCAGAAGGAATCTGTGAGCAAGAGTGTTCAGTATAGTTTGGTGTCACCTGTAATCATCTTGTGCAACAAAAATGTCCTGAAATGTCTACAAGGTATCATTTGGCGAATACACTTGGAGAGGATGTCAAACAGGCAGTATGATAACCTCATGGTTAGACAGTCGCTTCCATGACACACAATTCATACGTATCGATATCTGTTTAGTTGAGCACCCAGAACAAGTTATGTCGAACATACAACTCAACCGTTTGAGTATTTCGAAGTGCATCGCTCATCACGGCTTTTGTAGGGCTTAGTCAAAAGCATTAAAAACACTGTTCCAGCATGCCTCGTCAACACTTGCGTTCTAGTGAATCAGACGTTCAGTGTGTTTTGTCACTTTCCTGCTGTATTCTCAAGGAATGTATGATTACGTCAGCCGCGACTGACTGAAGTCAGCGTCTGTCGTGAACAACGGTCGGAACCATTTACATGAAACAAATTCCTGTGGGTACCTTACATCACGTGCCCTGATTTCCGTACTTCGAACCACAGTCCAAAATATAAAGGTCATTGTCCTCAGCAATTTGATCTCCTCCTATTCCATTCCCAAGCAATTCCGTTCGAACTGTAACCGCCCTTCGCTTTCAACACGTGACTAATGTCTGGCGCTTTCACGCATACTAAACAGACTGCTTGCTTCACATAAATTAATATTTTCCATCACAAAACCGGTCTACTTTATGTCAACTGGCAACTGCAGTGAACCATTACATGCATATGTCATCAGTTCAATGACGACACAGTTTACTTCTACAGAACACTCAACGTTGGAGAACGTTCAGCCAACCAGAACCTAAATACAAGCAGATGCAAAACAAAATTGTGGTCAGTGGACATACACAGAGCAAAAACGGTGATCACAAGCTACATCGAATTTGTCCATTAGAGGTGGCGAATAAGACAAGTTGTTTGAATCCACGTCAGATTTGAAAAACCCGAATGTCTAAGTCAAAGTAATGAAGAACAGGCCAATCAATACGTGCAACGCTTGGCGTCCGGAAGCAATCGTTAACTGAAACAGTGTTGGTTTCCTACTAATAAATTGTGGTTGCCCAGTGTCATCACTGTTGTTCAGGTCCCGAAAAAACCTACCTTCGCTCAAATCCATTGTTCATCGAAAAATTGAAATCTGACGGAAAATGTTCTGACCACAAAGATTAAGTAACTCCAATCTATGGTTATTTTACACATTTAAACCGTAGAGCTCTGTCATGATGAAAATTCAGACTGTTGCTAATCTGGTGTAAAATGTTAGAAGTGAACTTCCATCGAGTACTTGACTGTTGCTAAAATGTTATCATTTGTGTAACCAGCTAGAACAGAACGTGCCTGCAGAACGTCGTGACAGGCTGATTTGTGGTCGTATCAACAAGTCGTCTAGCCGTCACCCTATCGTCCGTTCATCAACAAGGCAGAAAAACGCGTACTACTAAATTCCTGCAAAATGCGGACTATTTACAGTCCAGTTTGTGGTGCAACACAGAGACACACACATTGCTCGTTTGACTGCACCCATGGAACAGACAATCTGACGTAAATGAAAAGTGCGTTCAAGAATTTGAGCTCAGTCATGCAGGTGCTAGTGCAAAACCAAAATACCAGTGACTCGCGGATAGAACGGCAGCGTGAACTGCACAACATTATTCATGATAAGCAAGTGAATCCGAATATTCAAAATACTATGAATGCCGGAGTGTTTTATCTCAATAGAAAACTACACAGATCACAGGATGTAGATATGTTCCGTGAGTGTTTCTGGTTGAATGCATGTAATGTTGTAATGGTTATTCTACCAGTTACACGTTGAAGTTAGTCATAAGCCAATACAACATACTACTACTAACACTACTACTGATACTACTACTAACCAGTAGCAAATTGCTATTTACAAATGATGTTCAAGCGTCAGCTGGATGTCATCATAAATGTAACTGTACCAAATCGATCTAGGTATAGCATTTATCGACAGCACTTAAAACTGGATAACGCATCTCTACATATTCATACAAAAATTGTGAAACTAGAGATATTCCTTGTGAAATCTGAGTAAGCTAACTGTTAAATGGGATTTGTGAACAACAAACTCACGTAACAGAAAACACCCTCGGTCACCAAAACTTGAATTAAAGTCGTACAAGTAAGCCAGTAGGAACAATGCGGTGAACAAACGTTTCAGAGCTCTATAGCGTTTTTTTTCAACTATGGGTACTTATTCACTTTCACAGAAACCAATCTTCATTTCTTCAAAATATCGTGGAGTATGCACACTCAGCATGAGATTAGTTTTAAATCGAATAACGCAGCGCGAGCTACAACTCACGGGCATGATTGAAACAGGTTGTAAACCATGAACGAATATACTGGATCAACCGCTTAAAAATTCTCTCCGGATGAAGCATGTTTATCTGGCCTGTGCATAAAAACCGAGATACATATGTCTGGATGAATATTACTACTGGTCCTAACGAAACCTTAGAAGATGAGTTGCAAAACTCGATTTATTCGGTCTAAAAACATGAACGTGACGACAGAGGAAATAGGGCTTTATGAAAAATGCATGACAGCCAACAAATCTTCATTACTAAGAAGTTTGAGGGACAGTTACCAAAATTCACAGTCTAAACTACTAAATAATAGATTAGCAAGATTGCTTACAGGTTAAGCAGTTAGTGGCCTCCAGACGGTTTAAAGAATTTCTGTTACTGCTGATGTCCAAAAACATTTTCGATCGGTCGTGAGCAGTTTGGGTTTGGAAAATGTAATCTCTTTAAACAGATATATCAAATTCATCAGCACTGATCATCTTTTCCTTGTAGAAGCTCATCAACTTCGTTCCCTACGTGGACTTTACGGTTCTCCATAATGGGTATATGGGTCGATTGAAATTTACAACTTGCGATTAAGCGCACAATCTCCTTGCTCATACAATAAAGCACCCTGTAATATGAGGAGTCAGATTGTTACGCAATTTGTTAATAACAGCAAAGTGACCCATACCACTTTATCATGCGACTGTGTATTTTCACCTCGAAAGAAACGTAAGCGTTGTATCAATGTACAGAAACATCCGGTTTTCCCAAAATTTCAGAATAACTTTGACGCTTAATCAGGTATTTTAAAAATGCAAATATTCTAGGACAGACGAAATATCCGTAGATTCTGATCAGCTGATCCATGATTACATTTGTGACAGGTAAGCTAAACAGATATCCGTTTGTGTTTCACAGAGATCTCAAGTAAGTGATGTTGAGAACACCCGGGTACGAATTATGCATAACGGTAGAGAGGGTTGTGATATTCGGCCTGCTTCAAAGTGTATACGGCATCACAGCGTACATACATGAAGCATCAGAAAACTCATTACGGACAAATTTATGACGAGTGTATTGTGATTGTATTGGTTATAAACCAGGAGACTCATGCAACACGAAAGAGTTATCTAGAACTTATTACTAATCTACAGCAATGTTCGTGGAAACCATGGCAACTGGAAATTTCCTATTGTGCAGAAATACCCCAATGTCTGGTAAACTTACAGAGCAGACAGTAACATTCTCATGTGGGTTCTTTCCAAGTCACCCGTTGTTCACCATTACACCAGCTGATACAATCTGCTATTGTCCATAAACCAGATGATCGGCAAGAGGAAAGCGGTCGGCTTATTTCTTGAACGAATTACTAAATTATCTTCCGATTATCTGACAGCTTTCCATCTGAAACTGAGTCTCCATTTGAGTCATTTGAACAGAATTCTCAGACAACACACACACACACGCACACTCTTGTCAGTCGTGAACATGTGACTAGTATGAAAACAAAGCAACAATATGTGAATAAAACGGGTAAAATTACAAATCAAGCGGGATCATGAGTGGTGGTCGCGGCTAAACTCACGGAAATCAATGGATCGGCGGTCGATGGCTGATCAACAAGGCTTTGACGTAGTTGAGAAGTTGTGAGTTGTGAACGTTTCTCTGGTTCCTTAGCGAAGATGCGATATTGATGATGTGACCTGTGGTCGATGCGTACCTTGCAATGAATGAAGCGGCGTTCTTCGTTCACCGAGTTCTACTCACTAGCGAGTGAATCAAGGCAACTCAACCAATTCGAGATGTGATCCATGGCTTTGAATTCAAGCGTCCTTTTTGTTCTACCAATCTATTACAATCTGTTGCAATATAAACTCCACAGCGCTGTTGTTGGCTCTGACCAATTTCAAATGTCCATCACAAGCTACCTTCATGAGACCATGTCATTTTTCATGAAACCTGACAGCAGCTGTGATATCTGTTAGCGTACGATTAACACGAAATGGAAACTTTCCACCTAGTCATTGCTTGCAAAATCTCAGTTACACCCACCCACACATAATCACAGTAGTCAGCGGAAGTGTTGAACAATATTCAAAAAGTGGACAGAAATATGGCCGATGTAAAAGCATATTGAGGCATATTTCTGGAACTGGTACTAATCAATGGAGCAATGTAACTGCTAGGTGAATGAAATCCACTTGAATCAAGAAGTTAGTCAACTGGTTTTGTCAAAATCAACATGTACATATATTCGGGGAAGTAGTAGATACATTTTGTTAGGTGTTACACCATTTTTCCTCATAGTCGGAAATTGGCCAGCGGTTGAGGATGCCTGCAACCCAGTGGGGGTTCACCAGTGTTTCAGAGGAGGATGAAGGATATTTCTGTGACCAGGTGTCTGCAGCAGTCACTGTTGATGTGGTGTGAAACTGACCAGATTCTGTACGGCTACATCCATGCTGCGCACTCCGGGGAACTACGTGATCGTCTCGTGAAGGGAAAACCAACTGACGCAGGATACTCACATATCCATCTGTAATTCTGGGGACCACGACTCTATGGTCTGGTGCATAAGTGTCTCAGACTCCTGGTGCTTCCTCAGTAGTCGTGGGTTCGATTCACTAACCCGTGTTTGATTTTGATGATATACAACAATTCAGATGCAAAGCCGTCATCTACCTCGTCACTGATTAATACAAATAACTGTTTACAATGTAGTGGTGTAATCAGTCAAATGATAAAAATAACCAAAATATGTTAGTATCAAAAAAGAGTGGTAACAGTTAGGGATAGACCCAAAGATAGATGTACAAATTAAACAGGAGATATATCGGTAAAATACGAACGACTCACTGATACATCAAAGTCCGCTAGGTTGAACAGACCATTACCAGATAGGAGGACAGCGCCAGAGATGAGATTCGTTGTATGACCGATATGATTAATTCCGACGACAGATAAATGAGAAATTTTTGCCACATTAGCCGGTTGATTCAGTTAATTCCCAATTCTCCAAAAGTCTGTTTTTACTAGCGGTACTGGATGCAGAGAGAACGCAAGGCTCGCGAACCGAGAAGTGTGAGTGAGTTGTATTTACTGACTATTGATTAGTTCGATTAAGTTGGTTTAAATGTTGGCTGTACATGAGAAGTTGAGGCAAGTGAAACGTGTGAATAATAATCAGAATTATGAAATAGAAAATAGTGTAGAAAACGTCACAACAAGAAGCAGACCTGGAATATTTTCTTCTTCAAGGTCAATGGCAGTCAACCTGTTTTTGAAGAGCTGGTGGTCCCTATTGACAAAGTCAAACTTGAGTCAGAGATGTCAGCAACTGTGAGGCACTCCGTTTGGCATATTTTGATAGACTGTTCAATGACGTCAATCCAGTGCCCACATTTTAGATTCACACATGTTCTGTTTGATTTGCTGGACTACTCTTGGCCGTAATCATTCATTCAAGCTCCATATCCTCTTCATATGAGACGGTGTAGCTTATAGTCTGTGTATGTGTGTACAATTGTGACAACTTATTTGTGGTGGAATCGGAACTTTTGAATTCTAGTCACTCGAATTTGACAAATTACCTTCAGCAATTTCCGTGTATCAATTGATAACTCGTGCGAACTAATCTTTAAACTTGGCAGTAAACACTGTATGGTACCCAGACATCATTTTCTCTATAATGTTCCAACGATACTAACACGTTTTCACTTCGATTGTGTCATCTTGAAGTTTGATGAGATGATGTGCGGACACTGCATGTAAGTTTAATCATTACACACAAGCGAAATTGGTTGAGTGTTCACATATGATAATCCAGTCGTGCCAAACGTGAGGTCAATGGCGCAGTGGTAAACACGGTTGCATCATGAACAACATGTCCGTGGTTCAAGTCCCGGCAGTGGCGATGAGATGCATTACTGACGAGCTCTAATGATAGCGAAACTCGAATCTAGTGCTTCTTTTCGAAAGGGGCCGAGTGGAAAGCCTATGGGAATGCGACAGCTGCGAACAATTGTGCGTGATGTTCTATTTGACATAACAATTAGATTAACGATCGGCCAATTGATCGATAATCTGATCAATTCCCACATCCGTCCTCTTCAATGAACAGAGGTGACTGAATTTTCAATTGTTTCTATGATGACCGCGTTTAGTTTCATTGTGAGTGTGTAACGGAATTCGAGCAACCTGTCTACAGCGATTAACTATGTTACACAAAATGTGACCAACGGAATGTTTACTACGGTTTTACACCGACCAGTTCCATGTTTGGCCCCTAATAATCTGAAATATTTCCAATTCATTTACAAACTGGTGAGTTTTGTTCAATAATAATCACACACTATGGAAACAGTGTATTGTATGAATTCACAAATACTTTTCATTTTGTGAGCAAATAATTCACATTTCTCAGTGGATTTTGTTTGGTTAAAATTTCAACTCATATATTAACTACTTGTATATTTGTATATGGAAAATAATTATTCGATTGTCTCCGGTTGGTTGATTCAATTAAGCGCGCGTTGATTGCAACTGGAAGTGTAGTGTATAGAGTAATGGAAATGAGCATTGAAATTCTGTCGATATCCTGAGCAGGTGACCTTATTTCCGTAGAGTCTTGACAGTATTAGGAAGCTGTTTACCGGTCTTTCCGTTCTACTTCTCCCAGAATTGACTACCCTGAAACAGTATCGTAACAACCACTACAATATTTGCATTCACATTGCGGGAGCATGAGTTGTTGGTCGCCCCTTTGGTGAACTGCTGGCTGAATCGCCCAATTCTACGAAAGTAATGTCATACTAGCAAATCCCATAAGGCGTGGAAACGATTATCATCGTCGAAGATTTTTGGTACACCAACTGGTGATAGCGTTGTAATTGGAATGAGGAGGTGTGGGTGTATGAGACGAATGAATCCGCGAAGACAATTGCGAATTGATTACATTTCGCGTCAAAGCAGCACATTGGACTGGGGGTGCACTGTGCATTTGTTGAACGCGAAAACGATATCTTTCAGTGGAAGAGGTAATGAAAGATATCCCCAAAATTTGTGTGTACCGTGAGATGAATTTACGTGCAAGTATGAATGAGAAGGACTCATCTCCCCGTGGTTATAGTTACCTGTTATCATATTCGATAATTGCAGAGACAACACCGAAATCCAGCCAAACACAATTAGGCGTATGTTTGGTTGTCTACAGGTGTGACATTACTGTAGCGACTTTGTATGCAGGAGACACCAACACTGCTGAGCAAATGTGTTAAAACCATGTTCTGTGGCACGCACACTTTTTGAGGAACTTTACGATTTCATTCAGTGAGCTAGTCAATCAGGTAAGCCCAGTGAACAACAGAATGAACATAATGACCCACAGTTCACTTTAATGACATACTCCGGTCGCTGACGATCTTGTACGTCGTTGTTGCAGTCTTCAACTTCATATTTCATATTTCGATCAAAATGGATTTTAATATAAATGAAATGTGTCTAGACGAAACGGGAGATTTTCCAGTCTATTGGTTATGTGCACACACCGACTTTGAAGAGTGTAAACCATTTTAATGTGGTTTATATAATGTTGTTTGGAGTACCAACGACCATCCGGAAGCAGTGTATGAATGGAAAACAGACACTGAAGGAAAGCCGAACAGGAAACATGTGTCGGTCCGTGTACGGTTGACAAGTCGTCCGTCATGGTTTTATGCTTCGACGAATAATCCGTAATAGTTTCACGAAATGACCTGGAGACAGATTCACGTGAACGGTCAGCGAAGCGTAAAACGTATCCGTAAACTACGCGAATTTTGATGAGAAACAATCTATACGGGGATTGTATCCGAATCGAATGATTCTTTTGTGTTTGGGATGGCATTACGTATATATTGAAGTGGATTACCAAACTGGAGTTGCGAGTATTCCAACTGTCGACAGGTTGCCTCAACGTTGCGGTGAGGTACGTCCGAAAGCCTACAGCAAGCGGATCGCGGACAACACGGGCGAATGGACGAGCCATCGTTCAACGTGATCGGGCCAACGGACGAGACATAGTAGGCAAAATGGCATGGGTGACCAGGTCGAAGGCGCGATTATTCCAACACTCGGTGGAACGTCTCAACACGGTCGTGGAATACGGCCAAAACCCACAGCGGATAGAGTGTGAACAACACGTGCGACCCCACGTTATGGGACTGACGGACGGAAAGTGACCGTTGAGAAACCCCCAACAGAATGCGTTGACCACAAACACACAAACTGGGCAGCAACGCACACGGCGTGCAAACGGAAACCGGGATGTGCGTTATGGACCGGAACTCCGATCCATAGACGTGAGCACGCGCGTGGCGTGGCAACAAGTCAGTTGGACAATAAAGATTGTACTTCATTGGATGAGTTTTAGCGACAATAGTTCAAAGTTGTCCATCGAACCTTCCCGATGCGACTACATTTATATGTCATGAAACATGGTCTGCGTAATCAGATTTTACTCTGCCTTGTGGATAAATCCAGCACGACTGTCGAACTGCGAAAGACGAATCGTAAGGCTGATTAATTGACAATACGCGAAATTGATTCACATGCGGTAGCCAGAAGTGTGATAACATATGTGGTTTCTAAGTAACATTTTCAGTTATGGTGCGCATTCAAACAGACCCGATGAACCGATAGTCAACTATTTGACGGAGAGCACTCTCACGTAATACTTAACTGAGAGGCAATAATAATTAGAGTATCAAGCATAAGAATGACAGCAGAATATCAGAACAGATTATGTCCGTATGTATGCATTTGTGAGGAAGCGTGTAATCCCATGTGGTGATGTCATGCTATTACACGACGGAAACGGGTAGCATAACTGTCTCGAGCTGACGGGTAACAGCGACGCCGTTAGTTTTGTTGTAAACCCTCCTAAACGATACGCTGGCTCGTCCTTGCTATTGTAATGCGCTTGATAGAATTCGGATTCTCCTCTGCCGGTAATAATAAACACGAAAATTACAGTCCCGAATATTACCACAACTGTCCCGTGATTTCGCTTCCAAGGCAAACCAAAAGACGCGTACAAAAAACAACAGAATTCTTCCGCCACAAAACGTGTGCGACAAAGGCGACGAACACAAAGTACTTATATGGTGCGCAGTGGCCATGATCACATTCCCGAATTATAAAAAGAGAAGGATATTTACCGGAAAAAATTGTTAGGGTCACTAATGGGCACAATGGAGTAAAATGTCTGACGGCTAAAATCCAGCTAAGGCCACCCTCTCGGCCGATCTGATCAAGTCCGCTAACTAGGACAAAGTCAAGTGACTTGTATCAGCGGTGACCCAACAATGCCCTTGTAGTCAACCATATCTTCCAGCCCCAGCAAATTTCAAAAATCAATGCGGGGTTTCAGGAGTCTCCTGACAATCAACAATGATCAGAACATCAAAGAGACCAACACGGAATCCCTGAACAATGTGTATGATTCTGTGTAACACTCTGGCTTCCATGATTACCTTCAATAATTGCCTGTTCAGCAAAATTGACAAATATTGTACATACTCTATTTTTCCATGAACGTCATCGAGCAGTAAGTACTGGTTCGCTATAGGAATGTGCACTGGCTCATGTATTATTTATACTCTAGCCGGAAGCATCTCAACGAGGTATAGTCTCTACCAAGTGACACAGAGGACTTCGATCATAACTCTCAAGTTGAAGATGGAGCGAAAGGTTTTGCAAAATAACTGCGTTAGTCTAAACCATAAACCAAGACGTGTGGTGCACAAACATCTGAAATACAAAATCTATCATTAAGTCGGATGGTAGTCATGGTGATCATTTTTTACTCGTAGAGAAACGTCGGTCTAGTGCAACTTTGGTTGGTTGTCGTTTCCTCACAAAATCCCGTAGTTCCTATTAGAAGTCAGCCAGTTTCACGAACACTTCCGGCTTGCTAAGCAAACTAACCAGGTAACCCCATCGTTCTGAATGTGATCGGAACACAGAATAAAACTTCACATTGGGCACGACCGAATTATCATAGCTGAATGCCCGACCACTTCGCATGTGAGTAGTGACCAGGTTGCCCAATTATCTCGATAGGAGACACAATAACTGTCCTGTTAATTCCAACTGATAACTTCGCGATTAGGACTTCCTAGACAAATCGAAATCTCTGATCCAATTAAACCTGCTAGACGATATTTTCGGTTACTGATGAGTAGTCAGGAAAGCGTGACTGGAGTTCTAATCCAGGTCGTGGTAAGGGTATATATAAGATGAAACTGTTTAACTGTCTCAGGAACTCAGTGGTTATTCGAATAACATGGAATCAGACAGTCAGGGAGTAGGAATGGATGTACAAGAGATTGGACAAACGGATTGGACCATAGGTAATGTGATCAATAACAGAAAGAAGGAAGATCAACAGAAGCAACACGTTGACAGCTAACTAAGCCGTTGGGACTACTGGCTTAACGCGACGTGTTCTTCGCGAACGGGCAAGGATTTGCAGGACAATCTGGAGTTGCTGAGTGTTGTTTCAATGTCACATAGTTAAAATGAGTGTCACACGTTGATTACAATTTTCATGATTGTTTGGTGACCCTTGTTGGTTCTTTTCGGGAGGCCGTCGCAGTGAACTAACCGATGAAAGTTTACGCATAATTACTCACTTATCGTGCGTTAGAATGTTCACTATCTTGTCCAATGGAATCATGAAAAAGACTGTTAGTCGCCTAGAATATTTGTATTCAACATGAAACATTGAAACCAAATACCAGCATAACATCTTTGCAGGATATGGCAGTCAAGTGGTACCGCACTTCCTTTCACGAATCACTCTATAATCCTATTGTACAACTTTAATCGACCAACGTTTCATCAATGTTGCCCGAACACATGACTTATACGCAAAATGCTTTTCCAATCTAAAGACTGTTTCAGCAAGAATCTATTAAACAACCGGCTTGTGTGTTTTCAAATATGGCAACAGGAGAAAGATTTTGTTTCATGCTCAGGCAGCATCGATCCGATTGGTCAACTGTTGTTGACATTATAATGTTCCTGAAACGAAGCACATAACATATCACTGTTAATTGGTTGGAATCAGCAATCAGACATATAAATGAGACAAACAAAATTTTTATCACACTGTATCACGAGTAAAAATGTTTTGTAAACTTTTCATTCTCGCTGTTATCCTGATGGCTGCGACTGGTGAGTTCATTTGAATGAATCTTCCCTTAAATCACTGACAATGTGAACGTAATCGTTTGGTCACACAGGTTGAACGGAATCGTACAATTGCCTATAGTTGCTTACAAATTCGCATAATACATAGTGTGAAACAGTTATCTTTCGGATGGTAAGGATATTTTATTATACTTGAGCACACATTCTGAGTGTGACTTGAAAAAGCTGTCAACACTTGACCCCCTAACAATGCCAACCATCACTTACTACCGATAACGTTATCAACAAACTTCGTCGTGGCAATCTCTCATTTCTATTTATCTCAGGTTATCCGATGGACAAAGTGGAATGTGACAATCAAATAGAGCTGTGTTCTGTTCAGCAAAGTAAGTTAGTCTTTCTCATTAAACCGCCAATCTACGATGTACACGCATATCATCGGTTGGTCACAGATGTTGATAATAAACCATTGTTCATTGATAAACAGTCATGGATTTGAAGCTACTTTTAATCGAATGCGCCTTTAGCATTTGTGGTAAAGACATGCAATAGTGGAGTACTCTGACAAGAGTGAGACATGAATCTGGTGTTTTATTCGAAAGAGGTGGGCTGAATTGTCTCATTGAGGGTGAAACGTGTAGTCAAATTCGTGTAGTATTCAATGTGTTTACCTCTTTTCAGAACAAGATCTAGGTGAATGCATTGTGCATTCAACAGATTGCATTATTTGTCGTATGATTGAAAATTCGACTAGACCAGGTTCAATGGTTGTAGTTTACGAACTGCAATAGAAGACTCATGATTATTTCTCCCCAGATGAATTCATGATGCTGCATTGATTTTGCATACGATTACGATTACTTTCTGAAAATAACAGATCTATCGTTATTCAAGTGGTCTAGTTTTTCTATGAAACAAACTGCTTGCTCATAACTCACCGTATACCCATCTTTTCGTACAATTTCAGAAAGAGAATGGACAAACGACAGAGGAACAACTTCGTGCGTATTGGATGAATGCACCATTGCAGAGGTATTGGGCATTGGCGAACATTGTCAACAGGTCACGTTTTTCAATATACCAACAGTTTGTATTGTATTAATTCCAAAACAAAACAGCTTTCCATTATAATCTGCAACCTGTATACACAAGTTTTTGGTGAACTCCGTGTGGACGGTGGGTTGGTTACCTTGAATTGAAAAACGACCGTACATCATGCCAGACAAATACTCCATTACACAAGATCCCAGCACGAATACATAACACTTATGAACATCGTGTAACGCTGTACTTATTCAATGGCGAATGATCATACATGTCCATGCAATCGTACTACTGTGGTATTTTTGAAAATTAGCAATTGTATTCGATCAATCAACTTCGAAACTGACGAACGCACTATGAATCATTATATTCGACCTTGGAATATCAAACATGCAAGAGAGTTTATTCATCAGCTACAAACTCAGATTATCCGTTGGTTTACTACAGAACAATCAGCAAATCAATTGGGAAGCCTTCCAATAGCCAGCATTAATTGCATACAGCTTAAACAGCATCACGGGATCTTGCGTAAGTGTACATGAAACCCATTATGTTCATTTCACCAAGATTAATTTACCGTCGTCGAATTTGGGTCGGTCATTCAAATTTGCACAGCACTTGATCAAGACTGAACTATTGTCACAAGTGACTGAAAGGAAAGACAGTGAGAGTGACTGGAATTGATTGGGGCAGGAGAACTTTTGAATTCGCCTTATCTGGTATGAATTCTTCAACGGAATTCTGTGCAGTAATTTCATCCAATTCTCTGATTGGTCATCTAGCACAGTTTATGGGACTCTCCGAATCGGATACTTGATGAGTTCACCTTCACGTGTATTTGGCGAAAAGCTGTTGTAGTGTTATAGTGTGTTGTAAACCCTCCTAAACGATACGCTGGTTCGTCCTTGCTATCGTAGTGTGCTTGACAGAAATCGGATTCTCCTCACGGTAATAATTAACACGGAAATCTCGGTCCCGAAATGTACTGTGACTGTCCCCGTGTCCGCTCCCAAGGCAAGCCAAAAGGCGCGGTCAAAATATAAAGCTATGTTCCGCTCCAAAACTGAATGCGGTTAGGACGACATGTACAAAGTATTTATAGGGCGCTTAGTGACCACACATTCCCTAGACATCAAGAGAACAGTTGCTGGAAAACAGAGTTAGGATCGCTAATGAGCATAGCAGTATAGAATGTCTCAACCGATTTGAACAGTTCCGTTAAGTAAGACTGAGTCAATCGTTATTTTTCTTTCTCACGACGTACGCGCCTTGGGACGGTAACACGGTGAGCACCCTGACGTAGTGTTGTACTGTAGAGACCCGATGTTTTCTTCTATTGGGACCATGCTACTGACAAACGCTAAGTAAACCAAAATTTATAGCATACCGAATACACCAGAATAGTTTTTGACATTTTAGCCATAATCATTGAGGATACGGAAGAGAAACGAACAAATGACAGGAATAATCTGTGCACCGAGCAGATACGTATATATTTATTATCAAACTGGGTCCCGTTATCAGCAAACAAAGTTGACGTCACACGTTCTCGTGTGAATGATTTCAGCGTTTGCAGTGTAAATTCCGCAATATGGCTTTAGTGGAAAACAGTTTCAGCCGTTGAAAATGTGAGTCAATAGGTCGTAACAAATAATTATTGGATAGAAATGGTTTGCAGTTATCCACTTAAATTCCTTACCAATATTCATTTGACTTTGTTCAGGAACTGGGAAATGAACGTTTTAATTTCAGTCCGTTAGAATACTTTTGCACTTCTTAGCAGGTCTAGTGAAACCGAAGTCAATTTCTGGTCATTAGCAGGTAATTTATGCAAGGTATTCACTCCCTCAACTTCTATGCGTCAGAAATGCGAGCCTTGGAAAATTTAACTTTAAAGTATATGGGGTTGTTAATACATAAACTTCTGTCAGATATGATGACACGTTCAATTCTTTCTGAATGCAATGCGGGAAGTTCCGTATAACAGCTGATCAACATCCATCTCCTAATGAGGGCAGGACAGGTCCATGTAAATACAGTAGTGTTGATTGAGGAGTAAACAATGTGGTCACCCAATTCTCCAGGTGTAGGAGGACGTGATAGATAATCATTGTGATGAATCATTTTAGTATTTTTATATTCGACTAGATAAGTGTACTCAACAACGGCGACACCAACGTTAGACCGCTGTTGCGGAGGATTTGACCAGTGGTTTCGAAGGATAAGAAGTGAATTTCAACGCCTCACAATCGCTACAATTCGTGAGTTTAATCCCAAAGTATACACTCTAGCATTTGGGATGCAGTCATTGATTCACATTTGATTTGTTCGTAGCTACATTCCACACAACTGAGGATACGGAGGAACAGAGCAGGAAAACATTCATTTCGCTACCACTACCACTACCAGTTGGTGAGGCATCGGTGATGAGATCAAAATGAAGTCATGATGAAAATATCCAACTCACTAATTCAATGAACATATGCTCAGTATGTTTTATCACACGAAGTCGTTCACAGACAAATTAGCTGGGAATTGTTCAACAGTTTCCGGATAAAACTGGGTAGAAACCTACTGTAACAATTCAACACTACCATCCAACTCGGTTGAAGGATCAGTGTTCATTACACGATCCATTCGACTTGGTTACCATCTTATTCAACTTGCATCAAATAAATAGCAAGACAGATTAAATTGTTTTGACGAAATGTGCACTCAGCTCGATTGAGAGCACCATTGTAATCAGAACGATGTTGTGTTATCACATAGATTGAACATCTCCCACAATTGATCGCAGCTGTCGCATTCCCATAGACTTTCCAGTTGACCCCTTCCGAACTACCAAGCACTAGACTCGAGTTTCGGTATCATTAGAGCTCGTCAGTAGTGCATATCATCGCCACTGCCGGGACTTGAACCACGGACACGCTGTTCATGAGGCAACCGTGCTTACCACTGAGCCATTGACCTCATATTAGGCATGACCGAATTATCATATTGGCACGCTCAACCACTTTCGCTTGTGAGTAATGATCTGGTTGCCCGATCGTCTCGAAATGGAGACACAGTAACTGTTCTGTTAACTCCAATCGATAACCCCGCGATTAGGACTTTCTAGACAGGTCGAAATCTCCGATCTCATTACATATGCTAGGCGATATTTTAAATTACTGATGAGTAGTCGGGGATTTGGTTTATTTCAATTTGAACATCACACATAACTGATCGCAGCTGTCGCATTCCCATAGACTTCCCAGTCGGCCCCCTTCGAACTGCTAAAGCGCTAGACTCGAGTTTCGCTCTCATTAGAGCGATCAATTGAGGGTGATGTTCAATCTCTATGAAAATCGAAATCTCCTACTACTCGTCATTTTTTGTATTATTTCAATTAATTGTTAGTTATGCTGATGTCTACTACGAATATGAACCAACACATCCTGATAATCGACATGTTCTTGAATGATAAATTTAATAACCACTTGAAGAACTGTAGAAGACATATAACATCCAAAGGGTGGAAAATGGCATTCGAAAGGGGACGACTGGAAAGCCTATGGGAATGCGACAGCTGTGATCAACTGTGGGTGATGTTCAATCCGTATAAAAACCAAAATCCTCTACTACTCATCAAGCATCGAAAATGTTCGAACGAAATATTGATGGTTGTATGTTTGCAAAAGTTCACGACAATGTGGATGTGTTGAGAAATAATCTTAAGATCTTATTATGAGAGTTAATAGAAACCGTGAAAACGTTCAGGGATGTCCACTAGCTGTTCTGTAGAGCAAATAAGTTGCAAAACCGTGCATCGAAATAATTTATTTTTAAAAGATAGATTGTTAGCGAACATACCACATCTGTTTGTAGTCCACTCCAGAAATTTTTCACTCTGAGTAAAAGCCTTTCCTCTATGTTGTCTGGTAGCTAACCTTCAGAATCTGTCTGTCATTTCTTCCCATAGTTCTGCCACCTCTTCTCTACACTGAGTGATCAGTGGGACAGTCTGAGGTTCTTATTTACATCTCATACATTTCGGTCAGGTCATCTCCGAGTCTTCGGTGCACAACATTCATCAGTTCGCATCTCGAAGCCTGTGAATCCACCGCGTTACTAGTTTCTTTCCTCTTTTCACCAGTTCTACGACCTTGTCAAATTATGACCCCAGCACTGATAAACGGATTGGGAATAGCACGTTACGAGCACGATATGGCACCCACTACTTCGCATTAGGCCGTTCGAGTTCACAATAAGGAGGCTCCACACTTCCTCCTTCGTGCTCGCGGTTGATCCTCTACACATGCATAGTGTTCTCCCTGACCAGTCTGCCGCGGCTTTGCACCGCTCCGATGGAGTAAAAAAGTGCATAGTGGACACATCTAAATTTTGTATATGGTTGAACATTACTGACAATCTCCCTACTAACGTTAAGTCATCACATGCCTTCGTTCTTGTAGTGTTTAGATGCTGACGTTTTGTTGTACTCCTGGTGTAATCGTTCTACAATTCTGCTTAGATCCAACTGGAGTTGACAGCCGCTCGATGGTGAGCGTAATAACTTCAGGTTATCCGCAAACAGGAAACAGTCCGAAAGTAACTAACCACAGAAGAGGTGTCCCGGAAACACATTGGCATAGTTCTACCCAAACAGAATCCCTTCACATATACGTATAATTTTAGCGTGATTCCACATGCGTTTAATTTTGGATAACAACAAGTGATGATCTGGAGAAACGGAGACTTTTTCAAAATCTGGGTAGCCTACTTCTACTTTCCCCCTTGTCTACATCATCTGTGATTTTTCATAAACAATCCAACAGGTTTGATAAACATAATATTTGCTCTTACATACATATGTTGGTTCTTATTCAGCAAACTGTTTTTGACAACGTAATCACAGATAGGTTTCGTCAAAATACGTTCCAAATGATTACACACTATATTCTTGAAACTGACAGGGATTTAGTTACCCAGTTTGCCATGATTATCCTTCCTTTACATCGGAATTAGTATAGCTGACTACCTGTCACGTGAGACGATACTTTCTCTAGAGCTTCGCTGGTTATTTCATTAATTAGACCGCCATTTTTAACATAGTTTGGTAAATGTCATTCGGGCCTACTGCCTCGTCCATCGTTGAGTCTACTGTCTATTCTATCACATCCCGGATAGTACATTCTTCCATCTAATCATTACACAGAGCATGCTAGGTACCGACACTCCGGTGTCCCACCTATGGACATAGAAATATCCCGTGACAGCCGACAATCCGGTCATTTCGATCTAGGATCGTGTTTCCTTCCGTAAACACTCGTCCTACAACTTCATGCACCAGAGTTCGCAACTAAACACAAACACAGGCACGCTGTAACTTCATCACGGCCCTTTAGCCAAATTCTCTTCGTAGGGCCACGAGCTTCGGATCATTCTTCGCTTTATCCCGTCTGCATCAAGAACTTGTGATCTCTATAGTTGGCATTTCTACAGAACTTCAATCACGCCAGCATCTTCAGAGTGGCGAGCATCGCTCTTCTAAACCACGGTTTCTGATGATCTACATACTTCCTAGCTAAAGGCACATATACTTCAGTGATGAACGGTAAGCTATGCTGTGAAATAGTACCACTTTTCTAAGGGATTTTCTGTTTTCATTACATCACACCCATATGGTTCACTACGTCGTTCTCCTCAACCCCCCACTTTAGGTGGCAGTAGGTCGCACGCCACGCTACTTGTAACGCCGGTTCTCAAGTGGGCACTTCTATCTTGCCGTTTTGACTGGGTGACCTGAACTATTTTTTTCAAAGAGCATTATGAGTAGATCTGGCATCTAGGGTTAGCGATCACGAACAAACCTCGTTGGCTCCCGTGTGCTCTGAGAAACTACCATATCATGCGACTTTTACCGAATCGTGACCAAAACACTCTCCCATTCTCGGAGTTCGGAACCCAGTAAATATCACGGACTTGGAAATCGCTCACTAATACCTAACTCTGTCTCCTTATCAGTGCTTTTCTTACAGCTCCTAGAGAATGATAGTCTTACAAGTCAGCCCCTGCGACCGTCTTTCCGAGATTAGAATGGGTTGTTTAGCAGGTTTGGAATTTATCAAACGCTCGCTGAATTTTGGACAACTTCGTTCGAGATTCAGTGCCTCGTTAGACGAAACGGATAGATTAAGAGCTGCTGGACCAGTCCGTTGACGCTCGTGATTAACACGTAGATGAAATGGAACGCTGACCAAGTTTTGAACTGTTTAGAGAATGTTATCACACACACGCACACACTTGCCCAATCAAATTGTGCACTCTTAACGGTGCGTTCATTACCTGAGAACTACTGTGTGCTTCGGTACCAAGACGTTAACCCCCGGCGCCATTGATTTTTTTCTTTTCTATCCACATGATAAGAAGACGCCTCTATATGTTGTCTTAATAACTGTTGTGTACGCTACATGGCTGTCTGTGTGCAACACAACTTTTGCCTTAACCGCCCCGGGTCTCATTTATTCATGCACTTTACAGTGACGCTACTCCTTGTAAACTTCAGAAAGGTACGTGTACTTTTCCTGATTCATGTGTTCTGTCTACTGCTGTCAATGCCTGCATGGCTTAATGTTGATTACACTCGAATAGGAACCCAGCACCAATGTTGCTTTCCATGACATTACAGAACTTCCCATCCAGTCTTTTACTTCCTCATCCGGTTAGACATAGTGAAGTCCCCTTAAGCGTGACCACTTGGTTTACACCCTATAAGATGCACGACCCAGTAGGGGGACTTCAGCGGGAGATATAGTATATTCCAGTGTTAATAAATCACCCACAACTATTGTAGCGAAAAGGCGTTCAATAAAGCACAATCTTTATTGTCCAACTCGCTAGTTCCCACGCCACACGTGCGCTCGCGATTTTAAATCACAAGTCCAGTCGACAACATCCCCAGGTTTCCGCTCACACATCGTGTGCACTTCTACTCGGTTTAGGTGTGTGATTTACGCCTTCTATCCGGGGGTTTTCCGCCCGTTGATCCGATTTCTTTGAGCGATGGCTTGTCCGGTCGCTCGTGTTGTCCTCCGTCTATCCACTACGGGCTTTGACCGTACTCCACAGCCGTGCCGAGATATTCCTGAAAGTGTTGGAATAATCGCGCCTTCAATTTGGTCATCCATTCTATTTCGGCTGCCACGTCTCGCCCGCTGGTCCGATCCGGTCGAGCGATGACTCATCCGGTCGCCCACGCCGTCCTTCATCCAATCGCGATGGGTTTTTGAACACACCTCCCCCTGTGTTGAGGTATTCCACCGAGAGTTGGAATGCTCGCACCACCTGCCTGACAGTCCACCAAACTATGACCGCCACCCTAAATTATTTTGTCTTCCAAAGTCTACAGCTTTTGGCGTGGTAGCTAAACAACCAGTGAGGGTTGTGTAGACTTTTCTTTTTCAGAAGCTGGAAGAAAGATGTCCGGTTTACTGAGTCCAGAGTTCCGCACTTTCCCTACCTGCATTTTCTCCTCCACATAATCCATTGTGGTAGCCATTCGCTACGAAAACTTTTCTACACACGTAACACAGTGCATGAGTGTTGATGGAAACCAGATGCAAACATATTTCTGTTCACTCCTAACGATTGCTCCAACCGTACCTTTCCAATATCTAACTACGCCGTGAGATGTCCCATTTCGGTTATTCCTTCCTCTAACAGCTTATTTTAGTCATGCTTATGTCTCATCACTTGTACATCACGTGTACGCCTTTCTTAAACCCCCTTGCTCGTGCGAGGAATCTCAGTGAAACGAAAACACTTCGGACAAACCCATATTATTTCAGATGAATGTTCGAATAATGGTTCGTTTGTCCTTGTTAGTTACATACACGAAGTGATGGCTGAATCGATTAAGGAATGGATGTGTACAGACAAAATAGCAGAGTCTGTCCAGTTGGCAATCATAGCTCACTTCCAGATGCTTGAACGAGTTGCTCTAACTCAGTCCTTAACAGTAGTAACTTCACCGAGGAATCGGACGACAATCGTCGAATAAATCATTTGGATGCTGGCACAGTAAGTAGAGAAGATGGTTCAGTTCAACGAAAAGTCCCTAGAAAACAGACTTGAAGTGGCCAATATATTCACAGTGACAACTTCGCTCTACGGCCCTGACATTGTACAAGCTGCGCTAGATGTTCTACAAAAAGTGTTCATGTAGATTGGCTACCCAATGCGTTACATTCAGAAGGCGATGCGAGCGGTAGAGTTGAAACTTAAGTCAACTACTGTGGATAAGAAATGTGCGTTTGCTAGTCTTCCTTTCAAGGGGTATCCTATGGCCGAAGTTATCTCAAGAAAGCTCAGAAAGTCAGTTAACAGTCTACCCTGCCGCTCAATTGGGCGTGAGTTTCTGTCAAACACCCGTTAGCATGTCACAACTCAAAGACAAATTTTCAAGTTCTACAACCACCTGTTGTGTGTACTCATTTGTTTGCTCCTGTCGAGCACCATACATTGGTCGTACTACAAGGCGGTTGTCTGACAGAGTGCGTGAACATCATCCTACGTGGTTGAACAGTGGTGTGATTAGAACGGTTTCCAGGTTGATTGTGGCGCATTTTGCCGACTCTAGTCAATCTGTCACTAAGAAAGATGCTTTCCAGATTGTCTATCGAGTGATAAGTAATCGATCAAAAATAGTGAGATCAGGAATGTTGACCGTAGCCGAGGCAATTAATATCCGATTGCGCAACCTAGACCTCTGTGCTCACAAGCAGTTCGTGCGAACACTTCGTCTCCCTTGGCCCACAATCAATCAAGCCTGAGATTTGTAACAGTGATTGCGTGACTGATAACAAACAACTACATCAGCGCATTCTCGTAGACGTCTTTCTCGACGATTAACACGGATTAAGTTTCTTGGGAATGCCCTTATTCAGTGTGAGGGAGCTTCAGACCTACGCACTTTCCCGAATTACTCTGAGTCATCGTCATCTATTTTCAGCCTCTTTTCATGTGGGTCACCTACTAAGTTGTGTAATTTACTTTATAGATTACTCATCTAGTGAGCACGGCCGATCGCGCTATACTACTCACACTGTTCAATAGCGGGGCATAAACAGGTATTTTGGATATTGAAGTAGACAGGGGAGAAATAAGAGAAAAAACATTGGAGTGTAGTTCGACGTGAAAGGGTTCTGTGAACTGGACATTGGCAAACGTTGCAACCGTGACGTCCTAAGATCAATTTTATATGCAAATGAGTGTATTTGTTTGTTGTTGTGTTGGTTTTCCGAATGAACAGGCCTTACGCCATCCACGCTGTTGACTTACAACACTGAGAACCACTACAGCATTGTTACCGGACACAGAGAACCAACAATGCTGAATGTTATCTCTCACCCCATTTGGATACTTTCCCCCAGGAAACCCTATCACTGGAACATGCAGTATACTAAACGTAGGACAGACGTGCACTTATTCAAGTAACACACCAGTGGACTCTACCGAAGCATTGCTGGGCTATGTGTGGGCACGACACACAAACTACTTGGACCCCAGAGAGATGGCGATGGGCTAACGGGGTTAACCGAAAGAAAATTCGCATGGTCTGTCCTACAATCTCTCCATTCTTATCTGTTCTAACTAGTAGTCCGTCCGGGTAGCTCGCTGCTTGATAACGTCTGCCATGTGGAGTCCGACAAAGCGAATTAACACACAGTTATAGGGAGAAACAATCTGTATCCATTGATTACAGATGTATACGAAAATCAATACTTAGTTAGTCCCTCCCTAACATTCGCTTTAATGATTATTCTACTTATATTCATAAAAGATAACTCAGAATCACATGTTCCCTTGTGCTTCTTACGGGGAAATCAGCAAGATGAACAACAGAGTAACGTAAGTTTTATACAAAATCGTAGCATAAATCATATCTGCTGGCGAGTGCACAAGATAGAAGTACAAGTTAAGCAGGTGAATGTTTTAGAAAAAATGCCAAACTGACAGCGAAAGTTAAACTGAGGGACTTAGAGGTGCACCGAAAACCCCATATGTCAAAAACAAATAAGTTGACAAATGCTCATCACTTGACGACAATTCACACAGGTGAATATGTTTGAAAAGGACTCGGTCTACAAATGATGTCGATATAATAGGTGCTCAAGTTTAAGTCAAAATAAACCGATAACTTTATGCCAACCCACAAACTCTACTTGGCAAAATACGCGAAATAAAACAAATTGTGACGGACGGAAGCACTTAAACGGACCAAAAAGGTTAAATTTGTGACTTCACGAATTTTGATAATACCTTCGGACCTTAATGTATTGCGTAAATTCTGTTATTTTGCTATACACTGCATATAGGACATAAAAATGTTTTCACACTCCAGATTCCCCACTGACAGCCCATCGCCTCTTCTCTGTATACTGCGGTTGTTTGTTGCCTGGTTAGGTATACAAACACGGGCAAAAATGGAGTTACAAACCCGTTAGTGCCCGTTAAAAAACAGTAAATGGAAACCTTAATTACGATGTGCGTTGTTAAACTCAGTCACTCGTATTGCTTATTGGGTCAAGCGCACTATACTCAAAAGGGTTCAGACCAACCTGCAGTTTGACGACGAACATTTACGATAATGTTAAACTTGGTCACATTCAACGGTTTCTTCAACCGAAGTTCAGGAAAAATCGATTTCAATCAAACGAAAGTGACACTTGACGATCTCGTGCACACAAGGTAGAACGTGAATGATTCCATCACTATTCAAGCACGGAATTCAAGTCGGCCACCGCGTTATGAACAGTTTTGAAAAGCACCCTCCGATTTTCCTCTTGATCCCGAGGAGAACGTCTTGGGGTTGCTGTCTTCACGTTGACTGATCAGTGGTGTAAGAAATCATATAGGTAAAGATAATTTCTAACTGCTCTTAGCAAGTGCATGAATGAAGACACTAGCTTGAGCAAACTGTAGACCCATCGCCGTATCTTCAACGTTGATACGTTGT